>JAVIAB010000008.1:12813497-13006218 GCA_032433765.1 Megaustenia siamemsis
GTCTGCTTTAAAAAAAATTAAACCCGTCCCAATAGAAGTGAGTGGTGGGAATAGAGGTGACGTAGCGCCGCGCTTCAAGAGTTCAAAGAGCTATCTCCGACCAACGCGTCCAAGTCTTCTCTTTTATCTTCTTGCTAATGCCGCTCAGTCTGGGATAAAGAAACACACTCAGTAACGTCCGAGTCCTAGTGATTACTTTAAAAGAGGGCCGATTCCGTGTATGAACATTTATTTATTCACTGAATTCGGACAAAATCGGGGACAATTTCTTTCGGGGACAACTTCTACATTCCGGGGACTGTCCCTGGAAATCGGGGACGAATGGTCACCCTACTCTAGATTGACTTGTCCATCTTTTGATGTTACTCGTCCATGTTAGTCTTGGTCTGCCACTGCCTCTTTTACCTTGTATTTTCCCTTCCAATATTACTTTTAGTAGGCTGTTGTGTCTTTTAACATGCCCCAAAAATTAAACATTGACAGCAAAGAAGAAAAGTAAGATCACAACTTGTTGAAATGAGATTTCTTCAAATAATATTTCATGTGATAACATGTGACAGAATAACAAGTGAAGAAAGATCTCAGGGCAAAAGTGATAGTAACACTGGTTCTGTCTGTGTTTCCCTCCGGTGAGGCAACACATTAAACGGTTTGAACATCTCTTATTCTCATCATCATGTGCCATACCGGATGGGGTAGGCGATCATGTCCCTCCACAATCTTCTATCTACAGTGCATCGTATCAGTTCTGTTGTTGTCTGTTTTCTTTGCACCAAGACACCAAGCTATCCAGTATTTTCTCGCTTTGTCGTCCGCGATCTCTCTTTCTTTCTATTTTGCCAGTTGTAACCAAGTTTTCCAAATTTCCTCTTCTCATGATGTGCCAGAAAATATTGATTGTTTTTCTTTCTAATATTTTTTATGAGCTCCCTTTTTGTGTTGGCCTCTTTGAGAACTTCCTCATTGGTCTTTTTAGCTGTCCAGGGAACTTTCAACATTCTTCTGAGAAATCCATCTCTGTGGCCTCTAATCGTCTTTTAATTTGTTTGTTTACTGTCCATGATTCGCTTCCATAGGTCAGAATTGGTTATATATAGCACAGATGAACTCTCTTTCTCACTTCTATTGACACAGATTGTTGCATAAGATATTTTCATTTCCTGAAATGCTATTTTGACCTGAGCTATTCTGCTTTTTATGTGGTGCATCTTCCATCTGATGTTATTATTGTGCCCAAGTATTTCAAACGTTGTACTTGTTTCAGATTTGTCTCGTTTATTTTTATGCTGTATGATGGTGATGATTGTTTCTTCGATATAACCATTATTTCTGTTTTCTTACTATTCAGACTGAGACCTTTCTTATTGCTTTCTTTGACTATTATGTCTATCATTTCTTGTAGTTCATTCTCTTTCTCTACTTCATCTCAACTCCCAGTGTAGCACAGATCTAACACTTTCCAAGCTGTCCTGTTTGGTGTCATTCTCTTCAAACAGAGATCACTTATACTTCTTCTTCTTTCCTTCCTCATCTGCCTTTCAGCGTCGAGGGGAGATATAATTTGCGGTCTTTTGCTCTTCTGTTCGCCTCTGCTGCTGTTATGTTTCCTAGTGCTTCAAAATTCCATCGATCCATCTTTTTCGTGGTCGACCCTTGGGTCTGGTGCTCTCACAACGTTGTTCGTGTGTGTTTTAATCTTTCTGCTTTGTCACGTGGTCAAACCACGTTTGTGATTTGGCCACGTGACAAATAAGTCAAATTGCTTTCTTAGATGGTAAAATTCCTTTCTTGGACTTGTCCAGGTTTGTGAACATTTAGTGGCTGATTTTTGTTTATAAAAGCAGTACAGGGAGCCAACCCCACGTGGAGCCCTCCTTAGTCGCCTCTTAGGACATGCTTGGTAGGGTACAAGGCCACTATTCTTTAATTTTAACTTCTGGCAGTGCACAGATGACATGTGTTACCAGTAAAGCATTACACATCAAGCTCTTCTGTTCATGGAAACACTATCAATGCCGTTGGGAATTCCCCATATCCGCTTTACTCATGTCACAACTTCTGCCAAAAGTGCATTGGCAAATTCTGTTGACAAGATCAACTACGGTGCCAGCCCTAAATGGCACACAGGCGACGATTCAAAAAGACTTACATTGAATAGAGAGTGCACAGTCACTACCTCAGTCCAGTTTCCTCAAAAACAAAAATGTTGAAACTAAACAAGACAACCCCAACAGTTTCTCTCCTTTTTTTTTTCTTTCGTTCGCCAGCTTTTACTTCTGACGAAGTCCCTAGAGATTAGGAACTGAATTTTGCGTGTTAATCCATTTTTCCTTGACAGTTGTGTGCACAGGGTCCCTCGCCGCACAGGCAGATAACTCAGACTTCGGGGGTACTCATATTTTTTCCCATCGATGAGTAATTGACGTTTCAAGCCGGGCCTCGCTGCTGAGACCAGGGGTGGTTGCCGCAGAGAGAAATCATAAATAAAAATCCCAACCGGTGTAGCCGGAATTTGAACCCACAACTTCTCTGTCTCGAGGCCGGCGTCTTACCTCGAGACCAACCAGTCCTCCACCCCAACAGTTTAAGCGACTGCAGGAGTTACTGCAAAAACAGGGCGACATGTAGCTATTTTTTATTTTGCACTCTCGGTTGGCATTAGCAAGATCAAACTCCAGTACAAGCCAAGTCGGCTGAGTGGGCGACAATTTCAAACATCATTCAAAAGACAGTTCCCATAGTCACTTCCTCACTCAAATTCACTGGAATAAATAAAAAAAAAAAACAACATAAAAATGTGTCAAAACTGTAAAAAAAAAAAAAAACTCTTTTAGTGTTGGCACTCTAGAGAAGGGAGCCGCGACAGCTCAGTGGTTAGGGAACTCGACTACAAAGGACAAGAGGTAGGGTTCGACGGCTTCCGGTTCACCCAGCCTTTAATGGGTACCGGATTTTTTAATTCTGGGAAAGTAAAGCGGCACGGGCTTAATACCGACCACATTAACACAAAAATCATGTGTTGAAGGTCTGTAAAATGTACGGTCACTAACGCCATATTCCCTATACGTCACTTGGTGTGACGGGGATACTTTACTTTTACTTCTCTCTAAAGAGAGGCCGTCATCTTTCCTGGGAGTCAGTACATCAAACATTTACAAGAGAGGAGACAGAGGAAGATCTCTGACCTGACACAAAGATGGACAAGCGAAATATATGGTGCCAAACCAAGGGCATGGTCAAGCAGACTCCCCTCGACGCTGGAAGTCATATGATATACATAGAACATGACAAGATAACTAGACAGCGTTACCAGAACCATGTTATATCACACAAACAAATAATGTCATAATATGACAAGAATGTTTAATTACAAAAGCAAATAACAAATTACGACATAACAAAATCAACTTTTATTACACAAATGACATCTGCTACATACAACAATGTTTTCTTATATAATCCAAGTGTACAGTCTCAATATATTGAATAAATCTATTAGAGCTCTCACTTGTTACAAGTAATTATTCTAGCAATTGATTTATGTATATAGAGAGGTTGATAAAGTTCTAGGGAGAACTGTCTAAATAAAGAGAGGTTGATAAAGTTCTGGGGTGAACTGTCTAAATAAAGAAAGGTTGATAAAGTTCTGGGAGAACTGTCTAAATAAAGAGAGGTTGATAAAGTTCTAGGAAACTGTCTAAATAAAGAAGGTTGATAAAGTTTTGGGGAGAACTGTCTAAATAAAGAGAGGTTGATAAAGCTCTAGGGAGAACTGTCTAAATAAAGAGAGGTTGATAAAGTTCTAGGAGAACTGTCTAAATAAAGAGAGGTTGATAAAGTTCTAGGGAGAACTGTCTAAATAAAGAGAGGTTGATAAAGTTCTAGGGAGAACTGTCTAAATAAAGAGAGGTTGATAAAGTTCTAGGGAGAACTGTCTAAATAAAGAAAGGTTGATAAAGTTCTAGGGAGAACTGTCTAAATAAAGAGATTGACAAAGTTCTAGGGAGAACTGTCTAAATAAAGAGAGGTTGACAAAGTTCTAGGGAGAACTGTCTAAATAAAGAGAGGTTGACAAAGTTCTAGGGAGAACTGTCTAAATAAAGAGAGGTTGACAAAGTTCTAGGGAGAACTGTCTAAATAAAGAGAGGTTGATAAAGTTCTAGGAGAACTGTCTAAATAAAGAGAGGTTGATAAAGTTCTAGGGAGAACTGTCTAAATAAAGAAAGGTTGATAAAGTTCTAGGGAGAACTGTCTAAATAAAGAGAGGTTGACAAAGTTCTAGGGAGAACTGTCTAAATAAAGAGAGGTTGACAAAGTTCTAGGAGGGGGCAACTCATCAACTAAGCTGTAAGGAATAAGGCTACCCAGCTGCTGAATTGAAACAACATTACTCAAGATGGTATTGCTCTTTAGTTTTGAATTAACAGAACACAATTGTCTTGGTGAGCGTACATTAATTTTGCTGACTCTACCACAGATAGAACATGAAGGTTCTTAAGACAGTTAGTTCCCAGGTCATCTGTACTGCACACTGGACAACCCCTATGTCCCCTCTTCAATTATATCCCTCATTGTGTAGTGATTGACTACCCAGATCTGTGTTGATTTACCAATCTTCTTGGGCTCCCTGAGGCGCGATAGCTCAGTGGTTAGTGAACTGGGCTACAAAGGACAAGATGTAGGGTTCGATCTCAACCGACGGCTTCCGGTTCACCCAGCCTTTAATGGGTACCGGATTTTTTATTCTGGGAAAGTAAAGCGGCACGGGCGTAATACCGACCACATTAACCCAAAAATCATGTGTTGAAGGTCTGTAAAATGTACGGTCACTAACGCCATATTCCCTATACGCCACTTGGTGTGACGGGGATACTTTACTTTTTACTTTTTTTTTTTTTGGCTCCCTGCATAGCACTCTTGGCTTCCTGTATAGCATCATGCTCTATTTAACTTTTTCCGTATGTTCACCGCATCGTGCGTCACTCTCAATTAGATTAGTGTCCTCAAACCGTATTCTTTTTACATTTCTTGTATCATCTTGGTATTGGTGAAATCTAATACCTTGTTCAATTATTTAAAATTTCATATATAATATGCTGTATGCTAGATAAATGTACATTTATTCTTAAAACATGAACATCATATCTCTGAAATCTCTTCCATTGTATTGATAAAAAGCTTCCGTACGGAAAGAATTAAGGTTGCTGATCCACATTCATTACCCGTACTGTCTCTTTGAGAGCACTTAGAGAATTTCATTCCAAACCATTGCTCATCCATTCTCCATAACAGCTTACCCAGCGAGTCTGTCTGCTTGTCCATTCTCCATAACAGCTAACCCAGCGAGCCTGTCTGCTTGTACATTCTCCACACATACGCTAACTCAGCGAGTCTATCTGCTTGTCCATTCTCCACACATCAGATAACCCAGCGAGTCTGTCTGCTTGTCCATTCTCCATAACAGCTAACCCGGCGAGTCTGTCTGCTTGTCCATAACAGCTAACCCAGCGAGTCTGTCTGCCCATTCATTCCCTCTTACACCCCAATGTCCTAGCACAAAACTTAAACAGATCTAAAGAGATTTGAAGTACTTCTGGTTTCAAGGTGGTGGCCAGTGTTCTTGTTCATCATCATCATGTGCCATACCGGTTGGCATAGGTGATCATGTCCCTCCACCATCTTCTTTCTACAGTGCATCGTATCAGTTCTGTCGTTGACTGTTTTCCATGCCATGACACCAAGCTATCCAGTATTATCTCTCTTTCCTTTTATTTTTCCAGTTGTAACCAAGTATTCCAACTTTCCTCTTCTCATGATATGACCAAAAAAATGTTGATTGTTTCTTTCTGATGTTATTTATGAGCTCCCTTTTTGTGTTGGTCTTTTTAGCTGTCCAGGGAACTTTCAACATTCTTCTGAGAAATCCCATCTCATCTTCGGCCTCTAATCGTCTTTTCATATGTTTGTCTACTGTCCATGATTCACTTCCATAGGTCAGAGTTGGTTCTATATAGCACCGATGAACTCTCTTTCTCATTTCTATTGACATAGATTTGTTGCATAAGATATTTTTCACTTTCTGAAATGCTATTTTGGTCTGAGCTATTCTGCTTTTTATTTTTGTGGTGCATCTTCCATCTGATGTTATTATTGTGCCATGTATTTCAAACGTTGCACTTGTTTTCAGATTTTCCTGTTTATTTTTACGCTGCATGATGGTGTTGAATTGTTTTTCGATATGACCATTACTTCTGTTTTCTTACTATTCAGACTGAGACCTTTCTTGTTGCTTTCTTTTACTATTATATCTATCATTTCTTGTAGTTCGTTCTCTGTCTCTGCTAGAATGACTGTCATCCTCATATCACAAATTATTTAGTGTTCTTGTTACAGGCCCTAACTTGTGTACGGACAACCCTCACATTTAAACAATGCACACTTCTGTTTATTATAAGTTTCAATAAATGCTCAAACCAAAAGTGCTTTTTATTGAAAACATTCTGCATGGAAGTTTGAATGTCACACGCATGTATTAAAAGTCTCACTCATTGTTTGGGAAGAATTAGAAGGATTTGTTAATTGAAGCTCATAGAATTACTTAGGAAGAGAGGATTTGTTATGAGCAGATAACAGAATAGGTAATGAGAGATCATGAGAACAAACACAGAATAGCTAAAGAAGAGACTATGAGAAGGCAGGGACTTGTCAATTAAAGCTATTCTGACAAAACCTGAGACAAACCACCAACTTTAGAGAAACTGATGCTACAAACTTGAGAGAAACTGATGCTACAAACTATAATCTTGAGAGAAACTGATGCTACAAACTATAATCTTGAGAGAAACTGATGCTACAAACTACAAACTTGAGAGAAACTGATGCTACAAACTTGAGAGAAACTGATGTTACAAACCACAAACTTGAGAGAAACTGATGCTACAAACTACAAACTTGAGAGAAACTGATGCTACAAACTACAAACTTGAGAGAAACTGATGTTACAAACCACAAACTTGAGAGAAACTGATGCTACAAACTTGAGAGAAACTGATTTTACAAACCACAAACTTCACAAGAGCAAATAAGAGATAAGAAAATTAATGAAAACCTGAGTCCATATAAGAAAATGTAAATATTTAATTTAAGAGCAAGCAAAGTAGAGATTTATGGAATTGTACCAGTCAAATACAGTGGATAAGAGATACAGCGAAGATGATGGTGCTGGATAGGACACACACTGCAGAAGCCAACTGAGAGTATTACACAACAGGCTCTTTTTTGGAATCCCCAAGGAAAAAGAGAAAGAGGAAGACCAAAATATTCTTGGAGAAGATGGATGGAAGTAGAGATGAAGATGATGGGGAAGACATAGAATGAACTTAAGAGAATGGCAAGAAAAAGAACGGCCTGGAAAGTGTTTGTTGAAGACCTATGCTCTACAGGGAGCTGAAAGGTAGAAGAAGAGAAGAAGAAGCAAAGAAGAGAAAGATCTGAAGTGGTTACCCAGACTAAAACCAAAGATGAAACAAGGATTTAGCCGTACATGTCCAACATTGTAAACACAAAAGCCATTCCAGTGTTGTATATAAATCAAAGTATTTCAAACAATAAATGCAGTCTACTGCTTTCTTCCACGTGTTTCCGGGGTCTCATTATGAGGGAAGTAAAGAATAGTGACACTGTGACCCTCCAGGCATATGTAAGAGGTGACTAAGGAAGTTGATCAATGGTTTGACAAGCTGTCATTCTAAAAAGTTTTGTTGTGGAAACAGAGCCATAGATTTTAGAAGCAGTGATCTCTGCAATATGTGTCATTTTGGCACGCAAGGTTTTTGTTTTTGAGATTGTGGTTCTGTCCTATGTGCCATCTTCGGCTCGAAAGGACAATAGATAGATGGATAGATATAAATCAAAGTATTTCAAACAATAAATGCAGTCTACTGCTTTCTTATCTATTTCCACAAAGTCATATTTCTGTCCAGCTAAACTGAGTCTATGTTAACAAACAGTAAAGGTAGTCACATGGCATCAATGTTAAAAGCCACAATAAACTAGCCCGATAAAATGATTATCAGAGTCAATCTAAATTACCTAGGACACTGTTCTCAATGCCACAACCCCTGAGATTGATTCCTGGCACGGCCCACCAGCTGTATGGTGTGGGGAGGCCTAGAACATGGGCATCAATTAATCTTCAGGTCTATGCCACGGCATGCACAAAAGCTTCCCTTTTGGAGCTACAAGTGTGTACATGCTTTGTCATCTCTTGAAGGTGACTGAACACCCATGGGTTCACTCAAAGAGTTGTAATGGGATAAAAAAAAAAGTAAAGTACCCCCGTCAAGCCAAGTGGCGTATTGGGAATATGGTGTTAGTGACCATTAATTTTACAGACCTTCGGCACATGATTTTTGGGGTAATGTGGTCGGTTTTACGCCAGTGCCGCTTTACTTTCCCCCAAAAAATTCAGTACCCATTAAAGGCTGGGTGAACCGGAAGCCGTCGGTTGGGATTGAACCCTACCTATTGTCCTTTGTAGTCCAGTTCACTGAGCTATCATGGCTCCCTGTTGTAATGTGATGCTCCAACAAAAATAAACAAAAGATCCCTCTAAAATATACAGTATGTTGATATCTCCTTCTGGTATCTCATGATAACACATTAACCTCAATTTTCAGTGCCATGCCTGGCTTTCAATTCCCAACTGTAGCACATTTAACTTTGGCTTCAATTAACTGTACCACATTTAACTTTGGCTTAAATTTCTAACTGTACCACATTTAACTTTGGCTTCAATTCATAACTGTACCACATTTAACTTTGGCTTCAATTCATAACTGTACCACATTTAACTTTGGCTTAAATTCATAACTGTACCAAATTTAACTTTGGCTTAAATTTCTAACTGTACCACATTTAACTTTGGCTTAAATTCATAACTGTACCAAATTTAACTTTGGCTTAAATTTCTAACTGTACCACATTTAACTTTGGCTTAAATTCATAACTATACCACATTTAACCTTGGCTTGAAATTCATACAATCTCCTGGTTGTTGTCATCAACAAAACAAGAACTCAATAAGTCTCACTTGTCCAGTTGTACATTTGTCATTCATTGATAATTCTTCATCTTCCATGTCCACACATTATATGGGCATAAATGTGTTGTGTTACTAGTTTACAGCAAGCTTCTACTTCTGCCTAACACATCCATCTTCAAAATCGCAAGCCTCTATATCTGCACCTTTCAGCTCAACATATCCAACTTCAAAATCGCAAGCCTCTATATCTGCACCTTTCAGCTCAACATATCCAAGTTTAATATAGCAAGCCTCTATATCTGCACCTTTCAGCTCAACACATCCAACTTCAAAATCGCAAGCCTCTATATCTGCACCTTTCAGCTCAACATATCCATCTTCATATAGCAAGCTTCTATATCTGCACCTTTCAGCTCAACATATCCAAGTTTAATATAGCAAACCTCTATATCTGCACCTTTCAGCTCAACACATCCAACTTTAATATAGCAAACCTCTTTATCTGCACCTTTCAGCTCAACATATCCAAGTTTAATATAGCAAACCTCTATATCTGCACCTTTCAGCTCAACACATCCAACTTTAATATAGCAAACCTCTATATCTGCACCTTTCAGCTCAACACATCCAACTTAATATAGCAAACCTCTATATCTGCACCTTTCAGCTCAACACATCCAACTTTAAATAGCAAACCTCTATATCTGCACCTTTCAGCTCAACACATCCAACTTTAATATAGCAAACCTCTATATCTGCACCTTTCAGCTCAACACATCCATCTTCAATATAGCAAGCCTCTATATCTGCACCTTTCAGCTCAACACATCCATCTTCAATATGGCAAACCTCTATATCTGCACCTTTCAGCTCAACACATCCATCTTCAATATAGCAAGCCTCTATATCTGCACCTTTCAGCTCAACACATCCATCTTCAATATGGCAAACCTCTATATCTGCACCTTTCAGCTCAACACATCCATCTTCAATATGGCAAACCTCTATATCTGCACCTTTCAGCTCAACAATCCATCTTCAATATGGGTATATTTTAAATACTCACAATTTTGCCTGCAGCCATTTTTGCCTACTTTTCTACTTTTAACTGCCAAGGGTTCATTAACATGCACAGAGTGCACACCGCACGTTGTACGAGAGGACTAGACATATGATGACACAACTGTGGGGGTAAAGTCAAGAAGAAACCACAAATCTAATTAGAAAAATTCTAATTCAAATCCGGAACCTTCTTGTCTAAAGGCCGATGTCTGACCTTTAGACTAGCCAGCCCTGGTGACAGTAATCCATCTAACATCAGTTCATGTTCTCTACTAGCTGTCAGTCATGAAATGATACAATCAACATGCATTCTGAACGTGTCTTCTAGGGCAGCAATAAAAAAATCTCAACTAACTTTGACTATCACTGTCCATAAGTCTATAATGTCTATCTCAACATACATTGCTTCATGCTAGTTTGTCTTGTCACTACTACGTTTATTTAAAACTATGTTGACAATGTCTTTTTTCAGAGGCCACAGAAGAAAAATCCCATATAAATGACAAACATTAAGGAGGCCTATATATATATATATATAATAATAATAATAATGACACTTCACCAAATATATATATATATATAAACAATGAATACCATATACAAATCTTACACTGGGATAAAAGTGAAAGTATACAGTTGTATATGTTACATCTCATACAGTTTCAAGACATGAAATAATGAAAGCATTTCACTCAAACATTACAGGTATATTGTGATGATGCGTCTGTAAAAGTTGACAAAATTGTTGCCATTTTATTTATTATAATGGGGTACAGACAATCACATAGCATATAATGCAGCCAGAGCTCTTTTTCTTATTGATTGCAGTCTGTTTAGTAATGTCTACACAAGATGTCCAGTTCTCTGAATATCTATCTATCTATCTATCGACCTTTCGAGCCGTAACCGGCCCATAGGGCGTAGACCAAGATACACCTTCTCCTATATGAATTTTTGTTCTAGCAGTTTTCTTTTAAAGATATTTTATCAAATCTCGCCATCTGTCTCTGTTCTGTGCAAGCAGTTCTATCTCATTGAGGGAGCCGATTCCTGCTGCTCTTGCCTCTCTCATCAATGTTCTTCTCAGTGTCTCCTGGGTCTTCCTCTTTTTCTTTTACCTGTTGTTTCCCATATGAGGGCTTGCTTTGCTATTCGATTATTATCTCTTCTCATCACATGTCCAACGTATGACCATCGTCTTTTCTTTATTACTGAAGATATTAGTGGTTGATTGGCGATTTCTCTAATTTCCTCGTTTGTTTTGAATTCGTTCCATTCTATACCAAGTATTTTCCTTAGACATTTATTTTCGAATGCGTTCAACTTTGTTTCTATATCTCTTGTTGTTTTCCAGCTTTCACACGCATACGTAAGGGTTGATAGTACATTTGATTTGAATAGCCTAAGTTTTGTGTTTGTGCTAATGAGTTTTGATTTCCACAACTTTTCAAGGCTTCTGAAAGACATTGCTGCTTTAGCCAGTCTGATTCTAATTTCTTTGCTCGTATCCCCTTCTCGATCAATGTGACTTCCAAGATAGATGAAGTGATCGATCTCTTCTACTGGTTTGTTTTCCATGTATATTTTGTCACTTGTTGGAATTAAACTTTTCATGACTTTAGTCTTTTCATGATTGACCTCAAGCCCAATTTTGCTGGCTATTGATGATAGTTCATTTGTGTTTTCCTGCATCGTTTTTATCTGATTGCTGATGAGAACTATGTCATCAGCAAAGTCCAGGTCCTCCAAATGGTCTCCTTGTATCCATTCGATGCCTTTGTTACCAGTGCAGCATTTCTTCATTATGAAGTCCATAACAATTCCAAATAACAAGGGCGATAAAATACATCCTTGTTTAACCCCAGTTTCTATTGGGAAACATTCGCTCAGTCCTTCCTCTGTTCGAACTGCACATGTGTAACCATCATACATGTCTTTGATAATATTTATGATTTTTGATGGTAAGCCATATTGCTTCAGAATTTTCCACAAAGAATCTCTATGAATACTATCAAATGCTTTTTTGAAGTCGATGAAGTTAAGTACAAAAGGTTTTTGCTTTTCAATGTGTTCCTCCAATATAAGTCGTAGAGTGAAAATGTGGTCAAGACAGCTTCTCCCTTTTCTAAACCCAGCCTGTTCTTCACGCATTACTGTATCTATTGAATCCTTTATTCTATTTAGGATGATTTTACAGAATAATTTTGAGGCAACTGACAAAAGTGTCTCTGAATATATGTTGGTGTATATAAGAGTTCTACCTAGTCTCCAAACAAGTGATTGTTGATGTGAAACTATAGACCAAAGACAAGTTCTCTGATATATGTTGGTGTATATAAGAGTTCTGCCTAGTCTCCAAACAAGTGATTGTTGATGTGAAACTATAGACCAAAGACAAGTTCTCTGAATATATGTTGGTGTATATAAGAGTTCTGCCTAGTCTCCAAACAAGTGATTGTTGATGTGAAACTATAGACCAAAGACAAGTTCTCTGAATATATGTTGATGTGTATAAGAGTTCTGCCTAGTCTCCAAACAAGTGATTGTTGATGTGAAACTATAGACCAAAGACAAGTTCTCTGAATATATGTTGATGTGTATAAGAGTTCTGCCTAGTCTCCAAACAAGTGATTGTTGATGTGAAACTATAGACCAAAGACAAGTTCTCTGAATATATGTTGATGTGTATAAGAGTTCTGCCTAGTCTCCAAACAAGTGATTGTTGATGTGAAACTATAGACCAAAGACAAGTTCTCTGAATATATGTTGATGTATATAAGAGTTCTGCCCAGCCTTCAAACAAGTGATTGTTGGACAGTCTCTGTAGGCCAATGTTCTGTCCATAATTGACTAAATAACTGGCAATATATGTTCGGCTGTCTATGGTGCTCGTGCACATGGGAGATGAGATCAGCAGTAGGGGGTTTGAAGGAAGTGTTCTAACTTAGGTGTACTTAGTACAGTATTTAAAGATGAGAAGAACCAGTCTTCCCTGATACTCAGAACAAGGTAGCCAAGTCTGATAGACTGATCTGTGGATGGTCCCTGAACTTTCCTTCTAGGTGCCCTGCATCCTCTATATGGAATCAACCCTGTGACAAATATTGCCCTAAAGTCTGATAGTAAGACACAGGACAGCTTACAGACTAAAAGTGGTCAGTAACTCATACATGAGTGTTTGTGTCAGGAGCAGAAAACCAAAACTGACCAAGACCCTATCCATCACAGAAGAAAGGTAGAAGCAAAAAACTAGAGCAGGAATGAATCCAATCATAGAATTCCATTTGAAAAGGACAACAATTTAGGCTAAGTTCTTGAATGAGGTCGACTGATGTCCTTGTCAATATAAAGCAATTATTGAACATGCCAGATAACTCAACATAGCATCAATTATTGATATAGTAGATAGAAGCACTCTCAGCATCAATTATTGATATAGTAGATAGAAGCACTCTCTCTGGGTGTCAGATAATGATGGAATATAAGGACAAGTTCTGAATAACTGTAGAGCATTGTATCGAACTGTGTCTGCTGTACTCATGCTATCAACTCTAGTGAGACAGTGTCATGTAATATCATAAATGTGCAAATACAGAACATCAGAGGCAGTCCAGATAAAATCAATTCTGAACTCAACAAATAGAACAGGCTACAATGAACTATTTTTTTTTGCTGATGATCAAAGTTTATGAAAATGAAGGTAAGATGCAAAATCACACAACACTTCCATACATTTGTAAAGATACAACATAGACATTAGCATGTAAAAATGGTTCCCTCACACTATAAAACGTATGGAGAATATGGCGTAAGTGTCCATATCTTTCAACGACCAACAGCATATTTTATATGGTGGTCACTATTTGGCCTGGACATCATACTTTCCCAGAAAAATCCAGTTTTCAATTATGGTCCAGTGAGCCTAAGGGTCATTGATTGATATTGAAAATGATGAACACTTTTGTCCTTAGTATTTCATCTTACCAACCAAAGAGATGCAGCTGCTCCAAAAGTTAGCACATGTAAGACAGATATCAAGATAAGTAGGCCTACTTAACATTCATGTCAACAGTACTAAGCTTAAAGTGTTTTTTCAAAATTCAAGCAAATAGGAAGAAATGTTACAAAGGATGGAATTTTTATATAGAAAAGAAACTAAATGTCAAAAGTTCAGAGTCAATCATCAACACTGTTCAACCATCAACACTGTTCAACCATCCAAACATCAAAACTACATTAAATACTATCATTGATCTATAATATATTTTTGCCATTCTGGTGTCAAACATTGTCCTTATCTAAGACACTACAAGAAAGATCACGACATGTTAAATGAAATGTTTGAAGAAATACCAGAAAAGAAAGAATGAGAAAGAATATAAGAGAAACTGTTGGAAGCACAGCTGGCATCGAACAGAGAAAGTAAAGTGGTTCCTCCATATCATGAGAATGGAGCCTACATAGTGGCTGATACACAAATATAGCAGCTGACAATCTGGCTTCAAGGGAAGATCAAGAGTCAGATGTACAGCACCAGGGCTGAAAGTGGTCAGCAACTCATAGCTGACCACTTGCACCAGGATCAGCAGTAACAGCTTATCAAGATCCTACTTTGTCTTTCCATGGTAGGCCTGAAATATAACTAACCAGTCTGGGAAAGTGAGTGGAGATTTAGAGTCAACCTGGCATGCAAATCAGCCTTGCTGAAGACAGATAGGATGTGTTGGGTCAAAGGAAACACAAAAACTATAGTTTCCTGTAAACAACAAGAAAACCCAAATAAACCCTTTGGATGATGACAAGAAGTAGTTGTCTGACAAGCACAGGAGACTGACATCACAGAAATGTATACAGTTACCAGTGTGTCACACTCACCCAGGATGGAAAACCACAGCATGTGGTACATGTGGATAAAACAAGGCAAGACAAAAAGGGTGGTGACTCGGGCAGGTGTTTCCATCAAATACCTGCCAGCTAAAACCAATAAGAGCACTATGTACATATAAAAAACATGATATATAATGTTAAGAACAACGAACACACTAAGGACCATGATTCAATATGAAACCACTAAACTATTCATAAAGTCAGCTAATTTACTACCACAACCATCATCAATAGATTAGCATTTTAATACCTTCTGGATTAGCATCTTCAACAAATCCTTGCTATTTATTGCATGAACTGTGCTGATAGTAAACATAAGCCTTAAAGATTAGAATAGTCGATTGATAAAGTAAAAATCTAATAACAAAATACAAGCTAACGATAGCCTGCAATAGTGAGAGACATCAAAGGTCAGAACACAGTTCTATAGCTCATACAACTTGATCAATTATCATGAACACAACATTATATTAATTATTAATTAATAAAACTATACTTTCATAACAGTGATTTGTTAACTAAAATTAATTATCATTATGGGAAACTGTACTTTCATGCCATTTTTACTTGAAAAAAACTATGCTGTCACACAGTATTATTTGAGACAAGAATGAAAATTCTGCATTAAAAAATATTTCTATCCTTTGCACTTTTTATCTTTAGATTTCATATTTAGATTAGTCTTGTTTGTTATTTGTATCTGTCAGCAATTTTGAAATAATTTGGTTCAGCAACACCTTTCTCCAGTACATACACCCTTGTTGTGACTGTTTATGTTACTTCAGAACCATGACCAACCTTTCATATCCTCAATGGTGCCAGTGCCATCAGAATTTGCTACCACCTTTTTTCTGCCATTGTCACACTTGATATAGGGTGCAGAGAACAGAGCCTCAATTATGGTTAATGCTGAGGTTAATATCCTCATTAAAAAAAAAAAAGAGTTCTTAAATGTTATGTAGAGCCAGTATTAACATATGGATATGAATCATGGATAATAAGACAACAGACATGAAAATCATTGGAGGCTGTAGAAATATGGTTTTACAGAAGAATGTTGAGAATGCCATGCATGGACAGCTAAGAAGAAGTAATGAAAACATTCTGAAAGAGGTCAAAGCAAAAATAGAGCTAAATTCCAATATTAGGAAATAATTGTTTCAATCATCATTTTTTGGCCATGTAATGAGAAGAGAACAGCAGAATATATTGTAACAACTGGAAAAATTGAGGGATGAAGAGATAGAGGGAAGCAAAGAGAAAAAATAACAGACAGCTTAAGAGAATGGTTTAGCAGAAGGTCAACAACAGAATGATAAATAACTGTCAAGATCGAAAGTTGTGGAGAGACATGATCACCTACGCAAGCAAGCATGGTACTTGATGATAATGATGAATCCCCTCATTCTAATATCATTGACCCACACCAATGTTCTGTTGTGCACCATCAATGGGCATCTACTGCGTGTTCCAATGGCAGAACTGTTCACAAACGCTGTGGCACCTACACAATGATGACCAGTAGTATTGATGATGAGGGTCATGGCTTTGACAAGGAAGGACATTTCATCCGGGTAGTCCCAAAATGACACTTATGTCTGTGTACTGACTCAATGAACTTGTACAGAGAGGCTCCATCTGCAGGCAATGGCTGGCGTCATTAGAGGGATCACAGATCTGCAACCTTCTTATTTATTCCAGATCACGCTGATGTTGAGAGCAATAAAAGAGTAGCAAAAAGAGGGTGAAGCCATCACAACAATTCTCACTATGATTGGTGGGATTTGAACCCAATAACTTCTTGTCCAGAGACTATCATCTTATCTATGTCCTTAGCACTATATTTTGTGTGTATTATTATAGAGAACTATGCTCTTAGAAGGTCAATAAGAATTCAGTTATCACTTTAGGGAACCATGTTCTCAGAAGGTTTATTTCAGTTATCACTTTAGAGAACTATGTTCTCAGAAGGTTTATATCAGTTATCACTTTAGAGAACTATACTCTTAGAAGGTCAATAAGAATTCAGTTATCACTTTAGAGAACTATGCTCTCAGGTTCATATCAGTTATCACTTTAGAGAACTATTTTCTCAAGTTTATATCAGTTATCACTTTAGAGAACTAAGCTCTCAGAAGGTTTATACCAGTTATCACTTAGAGAACTAAGCTCTCAGAAGTTTATATCAGTTATCACTTAGAGAACTAAGCTCTCAGAAGTTTATATCAGTTATCACTTTAGAGAACTAAGCTCTCAGAAGTTTATATCAGTTATCACTGAGAACTAAGCTCTCAGAAGTTTATATCAGTTATCACTTTAGAGAACTAAGCTCTCAGAAGGTTTATACCAGTTATCACTTAGAGAACTAAGCTCTCAGAAGTTTATATCAGTTATCACTTTAGAGAACTAAGCTCTCAGAAGTTTATATCAGTTATCACTGAGAACTAAGCTCTCAGAAGTTTATATCAGTTATCACTTTAGAGAACTAAGCTCTCAGAAGGTTTATACCAGTTATCACTTAGAGAACTAAGCTCTCAGAAGTTTATATCAGTTATCACTTTAGAGAACTAAGCTCTCAGAAGTTTATATCAGTTATCACTGAGAACTAAGCTCTCAGAAGTTTATATCAGTTATCACTTTAGAGAACTAAGCTCTCAGAAGGTTTATACCAGTTATCACTTAGAGAACTAAGCTCTCAGAAGTTTATATCAGTTATCACTTTAGAGAACTAAGCTCTCAGAAGTTTATATCAGTTATCACTGAGAACTAAGCTCTCAGAAGTTTATATCAGTTATCACTTTAGAGAACTAAGCTCTCAGAAGGTTTATACCAGTTATCACTGAGAACTAAGCTCTCAGAAGTTTATATCAGTTATCACTTTAGAGAACTAAGCTCTCAGAAGTTTATATCAGTTATCACTGAGAACTAAGCTCTCAGAAGTTTATATCAGTTATCACTTTAGAGAACTAAGCTCTCAGAAGTTTATATCAGTTATCACTTAGAGAACTAAGCTCTCAGAAGTTTATATCAGTTATCACTTTAGAGAACTAAGCTCTCAGAAGGTTTATACCAGTTATCACTGAGAACTAAGCTCTCAGAAGTTTATATCAGTTATCACTTTAGAGAACTAAGCTCTCAGAAGTATATATCAGTTATCACTTTAGAGAACTAAGCTCTCAGAAGTTTATATCAGTTATCACTTAGAGAACTAAGCTCTCAGAAGTTTATATCAGTTATCACTTAGAGAACGATGCTCTCAGAAGTTTATATCAGTTATCACTGAGAACTAAGCTCTCAGAAGTTTATATCAGTTATCACTTTAGAGAACTAAGCTCTCAGAAGTTTATATCAGTTATCACTTTAGAGAACTAAGCTCTCAGAAGTTTATATCAGTTATCACTGAGAACTAAGCTCTCAGAAGTTTATATCAGTTATCACTGAGAACTAAGCTCTCAGAAGTTTATATCAGTTATCACTGAGAACTAAGCTCTCAGAAGTTTATATCAGTTATCACTTAGAGAACGATGCTCTCAGAACTATATATGTGCATTTATTACTCTAGAGAACTGCACCCTCAGAAGGTATATATATCTGTTTTATTATTACTCTGGAGAACTATACTCTCCCAAGGTCTATACTCAACTGTCACTCTAGATAACTATGCTGTCAGGTGTATATTTAAGCTTTCAGAAGGTTGTTTGTACTTATATATAAATAAAAGGCCTCTCAATGGGTGTACATCTTGCACTGGCATTTTGTCCTAGATTAACCACTAAAAACTATCTGTGTCCATATCATTTTAGAGGATTATACGTCCACATATAAATCTAAACACCATATGTGCATACATGTACACAACTCTACCATCCTACTGGTAATTACTGCCACCAATATGTACAGGGTATCATATTCTTCTATTTAAAATCATGGCCGTGTCAAGAAATAAACTAAAATTATTATTTCATTAATTGACATGAAATGTTTTAAGTGCTCTGTCCAAATATAATGCTCCCAGAATTCATAGAGTTATTGCTGCTTCCACCCAACAAAAGTTGTGACATGAAAAGTTTGCTTAAAATGAGAGTTTTGCTCAGCAAGCAGGCGTCTGGTGACAATTCATTTTCATTTTTTGGCTCCACACTTGATCACCTCTTCTGCAAGAGAAAATAGAAAAATGAATTTTGTAAGATCAGAAAAATTGTGAAACAAATCAAATTTTTTTTTTTTTTTACTAATTATGTTGTTCGTATAGAATATTTTCCCTGATGAGAGTGTTTCACAACTTTTTAATTTTTCTGCATTATCTTCCATTTCAGCCCTTGACAGAAAATGGACTTGGTTATCTTGTTTACAGTAGGCTGTAACATCAACCCTTGACAGAGTATGGACTTGGTTATCTTGTTTACAGTAGGCTGTAACATCAACCCTTGACAGAGTATGGACTTGGTTATGTTGTTTACAGTAGGCTGTAACATCAACCCCTGACAGAGTATGGACTTGGTTATGTTGTTTACAGTAGGCTGTAACATCAACCCTTGACAGAGTATGGACTTGGTTATCTTGTTTACAGTAGGCTGTAACATCAACCCTTGACAGAGTATGGACTTGGTTATCTTGTTTACAGTAGGCTGTAACATCAACCCCTGACAGAGTATGGACTTGGTTATGTTGTTTATGGTAAACTGTAACATCAACCCTTGACAGAGTATGGACTTGGTTATGTTGTTTACAGTAAGCTGTAAAGTATGCCCTGTTTGGTCAAATAGATCCAATTTCAGTACATTTTTACCTTTAATGCTCTTCTGTGAAAATAGACATCACTACTGCTAAATCTGGCCAGACATCTATGCTCCCGTTTATGTTTCCCTTTCATCAAAATATAGACTGTCTGGAATGACAACATCCTTATCTTGATGAAGCATGGAATGGAACATTCAATTCTCTAAAAGACTTCACACAGCACCTATTAATACACTCTAAAGACTTCACCTAAATCCATTCAAATTCACTCTAAAGACTTCACTCAAAATCTATTCTAATTCCATCACTAAAGAATTGAATACACAACTTTGTACCCTTTTAGAATCCCTGATAAAGATCACAAAATGTAACCACAACTGCTGCACACAAAGTTCAGGTTTATTTTACTGATAGTGACTCTGCTTGAGATAAATCAGGAGATGAAGTATCTTCTGTAGTGTGGCTTGTGATGTGTTCATTGACCAGCCAGGGTAGAAGACACTGTTTAACTTGAGAATTGACTGACTCTGGATAGCATCATTTATTCTATTTAATCTCATAACTTGGACTTACTTTAGCTACCTTATCACTTCAAGAATTAACAGCAATTAATTATTTAAAACAAGAAATTACCTCAATATATTCAGGCAAAAAGAGTTCTTAAATGTTATGTAGAGTCAGTCTTAACATATGGATGTGAATCATGGACAATAGGACAACAAACAAGAAAATCACTGGAGTCTGTAGAAATGTGGTTTTACAGAAGAATGTTGAGAATACCATGGACAGCTAAGAAGAGTAATGAAAACGTTCTGAAAGAGGCCAAAGCAAAAAGAGAGCTAATTTCCAATATTAGGAAGAAACAATCATCATTCTTTGGCCATGTAATGAGAGGAGAACAACTGTAATATATTGTAACAAATGGGAAATTGAGGGACGAAGAGATAGAGGGAAGCAAAGAGAAAAGATACCAGACAGCTTAAGAGAATGGCTTGGCAGAAGGTCAACAACAGAAATGATAAATAACTGTCAAGATCGAAAATTGTGGAGAGACATGATCACCTAAGCCAGCAGCCCGTACTTGATGATGATGATGATATTCAGGCAGACCTGCAGATGTTCAACTGATGCCACAAAGTTTAGCTGTTGACAGGTTCCTGTTAAGTAAGGCTAAGTTCTCACGTAGGGAATATGTGCCAGTGTCCACTTCATGTAATGGTCAACAGAAAGTTTTATGGGTAATGGAGGGCATTATCATACAAGGCTGCCATATTTTTTATTTAAAAATCCCCGGTTCCATTTTTAGAGGTTGGGTGAACCCCTTAAGTCATGTTGGTCCCAGGTTCCATTTTTAGAGGTTGGGTGAACCCCTTAAAAGTTATGTTGGTCCCAGGTTCCATTTTTAGAGGTTGGGTGAACCCCTTAAAAGTTATGTTGGTCCCAGGTTCCATTTTTAGAGGTTGGGTGAACCCCTTAAGTCATGTTGGTCCCAGGTTCCATTTTTAGAGGTTGGGTGAACCCCTTAAGTCATGTTGGTCCCAGGTTCCATTTTTAGAGGTTGGGTGAACCCCTTAAGTCATGTTGGTCCCAAAAAACAATTCACCATAAATGAGAATTAAAATTAGACCCTTCAGGTCAGTAGTGAGTGTACTAACAACTCAGTCATGGAGCTTCAAGTAACAATAATTTCTGTAGCTTGCTGGTTACACCCAAATCAGATCTATCTTCTCAGATGCCACATTCTGTTTGTACCTAGCATGAGTTCCACTTCTTGCAGTCTCATAAACAGCACCATCATCAATCACAATATCAGTCTCATAAACAGGACCATTAATCGCTGTATCTGTTTCATAAACAGCACCATCATCAATCACAATATCAGTCTCATAAACAGCACCATCATCAATCACAATATCAGTCTCATAAACAGCACCATTAATCGCTGTAGCAGTCTCATAAACAGGACCATTAATAGCTGTATCTCTTTCATAAACAGCACCATCATCATCACAATATCAGTCTCATAAACAGCACCATCATCAATCACAATATCAGTCTCATAAACAGCACCATTAATCGCTGTAGCAGTCTCATAAACAGGACCATTAATAGCTGTTTCTGTTTCATAAACAGCACCATCATCAATCATAGTATCACTCTCCCAAAGTGAGATGTAAGTGTAGCTTTCTTGCCAAGTCCTACAATCTTTCAGCAAGACACTATGAACCATCAGCTGTGTTGTACTGACCACACCTTCTAAGGTATCCATCAGCACAGTATTATCCAACATGTTAGAGAAAGCTGCCTCATGATGGTCATACTTTCAACAAGAGATAATTAAATATTAGTTGTCAGATTATTCTCATTGAACAACAGTCTATAAGTGCTGTGATCTCCTCCCCAGCAAATCCCACAGTGTGAAACAATAAACTGATTCACAAGTCTAGTCCCAATATCGTCATAACTCTTCTGAATCTAGGCAATATTCCATCTGACTAACATGGAAATTAGGGAGTCGCACCAGGGCTGCAAGGGGAACAGCGATAGCTCAGTGGTTAGTGAACTGGACTACAAAGGACAAGGGGTAGGGTTCGATCCCAACCGACAGCTTCCGGGTTCACCCAGCCTTTAATGGGTACCAGATTTTTTTCTGGGAAAGTGAAGTGGCACGGGCGTAATACCGAACACATTACCCCAAAAATCATGTGCCGAAGGTCTGTAAAATTTATGGTCACTAACACTATACGCCACTTGGCGTGACGGGGGTACTTTACTTTTTTTTACCAGGGCTGCAAATTCACGAAGAAAACTATCATTCTGCCCTTCATTACAAGGATATGGTTGGTTTAGGGATATACGACTGTCCCTCATGATGATGTAGCGCACAGAACAATGGATGCGCTCACAACACGCAATTCACTCCAAAGAATGCAGCCACAATGCTCAAACACTGTAGCAATGGTGCAGAATCCCTAAAGTGTAACCTTCGGTTGATCTGACAGAACAATCAATATTAAAGAGCTGAGAGTCTATAGCGCCAAACAAATAAAATGACGGCTATTGAACAGCTCTCAATGCCATAATGTAAACTGCATATTGACTCTACAATGGGGAAAGGTCATATTCATAACACTTGACTTGCCAAAGAGGACTACTGCCAGGCGCATGGACTCAGTAGCATTGGTGCGAATCCGACAAGTGGAACATTGTGTTGTCTCTAAAGCAGCAAACTACTTTGGAGAACCGGACTCAATCAGTTTCTAAATGCAAATCCTTCCGATTTCCTTCCGATGGAAAATAAACTCTAAAATGAAGTAATTGAATAGAGGCTCTTTTATTCTTCTTTCTGGATCAACATGGCTTGGGTGTTCAACCAGCATCTGAAAATGAGCACTTGAGAGTTCTTGTATGTGAAAGTGAGATGGCCTGGTGTGGTGTTGACATCATAGGGAGAGGTAAGCTATAGCATTACTGCTATTGAAGACATCTTTAGGGAAAATAATACCCTGTGCTCTTTCTCTCCATGGATTCCTTTCCTACTTTGACCAAAAGTCAGGTACCTATTTATTTTTCTACTGGATCAACTAGAGCACATGTTTTGAACGCTAATGTTCCACATGAAAAGCAAGGTACACTCCTGACAACATCACTAATTCATCCTCCAAAACTGAACAAACAAAAATTAATCCCCATAAATGAGTACAAAAAATTAATCCTCATAATTGAAAACAAAAAAATGAATCCTCATAACTGGAAACAAAAAATTAACCCTCGTAACTGGAAAAAAAAATTAACCCTCGTAACTGAAAACAAAAAGTTAATCCTCGTAACTGGAAACAAATTAACCCTCATAACTGGAAACAAAAAATTAACCCTCGTAACTGGAAACAAAAATTAATCCTCGCAACTGGAAACAAAAAATTAATACTTGTAACTGAATAAAAAAAATTAATCCACATAATTAAATTTTAAAAATTAATCATCATAACTCAATACAAAAAAAATTAATCCTTTATAACTGAATACACCTTTGTAAAATTATTCAACTCTTTGTTTCATATACATGAGCTAATAGTTGAAAGACCAAACCTGCAAACATAAAAAAATAGCAATAAGACATATTGTGTGCACAAAGAAAAGGAAATGACAGGAATAACACTAGATTGCATGTGCCTTTAATCTCAAGTCACTAGCACAAATAAATCAGCAGAGCAGCATTGAAATGTTGATGTTAGTCTACAAAACAGTGAACAAACAAGACATACAAAAATAACAAGAAACAAAAGCACACATGAAAACAATATTTCAATATAAAACCTATAATTAGATCATCAAAATGAACCAGTTTCATTATCATATAAACAAGGCCACACACGTAACCATTTCATATAATATAAACAAGGCCACACATGTAACCGCTTCAAATCATATAAACAAGGCCACACACACATGTAACCATTTCAAATCATATAAACAAGACCACACATGTAACCGCTTCATATAATATAACAAGGCCACACACACATGTAACCGTTTCATATCATATAAACAAGGCCACACATTCATGCTATGTACATGCTATGATCACTCCATGGCAACAACAAAACAATCAAAGTAAACTTTAATTTGGTCGTATGCGTATTAACTTGATCTACAAGAAGACAAGAGGATGATAGTCTACAAGTAAGATACTCCAGAAAAGTTATACTACTGGTGAACTGGGATGTCTCAGGAGAAGAGGTACCATCAAGAATGAGGACAGAGATTAGTAACATGAGCTCAGAGTTACTCTGAGAAATAAAGTTCAAGGACTGGATACTGTAAACAGATACCAGCAATCAACATTCCACAACAGGATATAACAACAAAATGCAACAACAGAAACAAAAAATGCAAAAAAAGATGGATTAGCAAAAGATCAGACTCTATTTAAATTACCATATAGGAAGGTCAGAATGCATCATTTTCCTTGACAATAACATAAGGTGAGCAGAACAGAACAACTGTCATTTCTTTACTTATTTTTTTTCCACATACAAAAACATTTAAGAATAATATATTATTTTAAAATTATAAAAAATTTAAAATGAAAATTATATAGGAAATTAGGTGTGTGTGTGTAAAATAATTATAAATATATAAAATATAACTATAAAAGAAGCAATTTGGTAAAAATGAATAAAAGCAATAAAAACTGAGTAAAAGCAATAAAAACTGAGTAAAAGCAATAAAAGAAAACTGAAAGAGATAAATGAAAACTGAAAGTGATAAATGAAAATTGAAAGCAATACATGAAAATGATAATGCAAACTGAAAGCAATAAATGAAAATTGAAAGTGATAAATGAAAAGTGAAAACAAAATAAATAAAAAATGAAAGCAATATATAAAAACTAAAAGTGATAAATAAAAAATTGGTTGACAGCCGTCAATTTAAAAAAAAAAAAAAGCTATGAAAAATAAAGGGAAAGCAACCAATGCTGGTCAAAAAATAAATAAATAACCAAAATTAGTCAAAATGATGAAACAAATAATAATTATTTGTAAAATTTACATGATGACATCTTCACCCTCAGAATTATATTCAAGGAACATACAGAAAAGTAAAAAACATTTCTTCTAAATTTTATTAAGGACAGGTTCTCAACAGTTGAATAAAGAAACTCATAGTGGAACATCCAGAGACTTCATGGAATCATCAAACTTGTGTGCTTAGCACACTATTATATGGACCTGAAACCTGGACAACATACTCAAACCAGGAAAAAGACTAAATGTCTTCCACATGCGATGCCTCCGCAGAATAATGCACATCAAATGGCAGGATAAAATAATCAACTTAACTGTCCTGCAACGTGCTAAGACCCCAACAATCATGTCGATGCTCAGATGTCGAAGACTAAGATGGCTGGGGCATGTCCAGCGAATGGAAGAAAAGCGCATCCCCAGGCAAATAATATATGGCGAACTAACACACGGAAAAAGACAAATCGGCAGAACTAAACTACGATATAGAGATATCTGTAAATTATCTCTGAAAGACTTCTCCATATGTGAATATGACTGGGAACATCTGGCAAGTGATCGCACATATTGGAGAGCATGTATAAGGAATGGTATAACATCATTTGAGACTGTGCTAAGGCAAAACTTAGAAGTGAAAAGACTCATGAAAAAGGATGGAAAACCATGTGGACCAGTGGTTGGTTGTTCATTCTGTGACCGCGTGTGTTTATCAAACATTGGTAGAATTAGCCACGTGAGAAGCTGTTCGACAAAAACAAAACCTAAAAAAAATACACAATAACCTCCACTAGACCGTCTGACAAGACAAAAAGGGCCATTAATATGGAATATCACACAAAAATTCATAAAGATGTGCATGACAGCTTCTTGTGTGCTGTTCACAGGGAGACAGGACTAATGGAAATGGTTCCAGATTATTTAAACCATGGAAAAACAAGAATATATTTTGGATATCTCCCTTTACCTCCCTTGTTATTTGTAACTGCAAGCAACATTATAATGCAGAAACGCTGTGCAGGTACAAAGGCATGGAATGGATTCCACAGATCTCAATTAAAGGACCTTAGTTTTGCAGACGGCATTGTTCTTATCAGTAGCAATGTGAACATGAAGCAAACAAATTGCTCTGTCAGCAAAGGCTAGAAAAATAGGACTTGAGATCAAACCAAGAAAATACGAATAAAGAAAATTAAATTCACCAAAAGAAAAATTATACCTGGAAGAAAAAGTAGTGGAAAACATTAGACAACTTCATATTTCAAGATAAGAAGAAGACACCCAACAAAGAAATTAAAATCAAAATAACAAAGGCAGCAACAAATACTTTCAGAAACCTTGATAACATATGGCAATCAAAATTAATAAGCACTAAAACAAAACTTAGAATTTTCAAATCAAATGTATTATCCATCATTATTAAGAAAATGAGAGCTGGAAAACAACTTAAGAAAAAAATAAAATAAATTATAAGCATTAAAAAACAAATGTTTCAGAGGAAAATACTTTGTAAATCATGGACTAGTGCTGAAGTAAGAGAAATGGTTAGGAATCTAACAATATCAACTATTCTCAATAAAAGGTTGGCATTTATGTTTCAAATATTAAACAGCTGGAATATGAAAAAGAGGCGACCTAGAGAAAAACTAAGAAGAGCTCTGACGCAAGAGGCAACAACAGCAGGTATTAACTTCTTTTATGAGGTTGAGAAACACACTACAGGGCATGTGCAAAGTCTGATGCTTAATAGCAAAGAGATCTTTGGACATGAAAAGTCTTAGTACCCTATGTACTGTCTTTGGCTTAAAAGGACAATAGATAGATACAAATTACATAATAATAATAAATATAATTTAACAAAACAAGAAAAAAGAAAAATTAACAAAAAAGCATTAAAAATATATTGTAAGCAATCAAACTCAATAATGAAAAATTAAATCAACTAAAGTGATCAAGTACAATGAATATAATCAAAAACAAATAAAAATAATACATAAATATAAAAAAAAATTAACATGAAAAAATGTAATTTAATATTAAAAAAAAAAATATATATATCCAATTTGATAAGGATAATTCTAAAAGGACTAAAAGAAAGGAGACTATTATTAATTTGTGTAATTATTCAAAAGAAAAATAAATAATGTGAAGCAATAAAATAATATCACTGAAAGCAATCAAAATGTATAAAAAGCAATATCAAATGATCACAAATTTTACACAGCACATTAAAAGACCATATCTGTTTGACAGAGAAGCCAATTTGAGAAAGCATTAAAGAAGACCACCAAGATATTTGAAATAGTAAAACATTTTTTAGTAGAAGGCAGCATGACGCAAAGCCAAACTGGCATATAACACAATGAACAAAATAATGAATAAAACAAATAAACAAACTGTGCAGACAGAAAACACCAACAAATCTTCGTGCACCAGGTTGCAAACTCACTTCTGTCGTATCTCTGGCGTTTGGATCCCCTAGGGTCGATTCTTCAGTGATCGGTTCTCCAAACTATTAACATTTGTTATGAATTTGTGAATGATTGAAGTTGACAATGATTTATATTAAGAATGATTAGATTTATGGATAATAAAAGCTAAATGAATGAATCTCTGGCTGATTTTTTATTTTCTGTTCCTTTTGCATAGCAAATTATATTTATGCGTATTTTGTACTTGGACAGTATGAATTGAGAAGGCACTTATTTGGAAGTTCCCTAGCTTTTGGTTTCTCTTGACCTTCCTGCAAGGCTGCAATTTTTGTAGTCAGACTAATCTCACTTTTTCCTACACGAATTGAATAAAGTTTTTCTTTTCAGAGGTGCATTGTTGTTATCTTGCTTCTCCTACAGGATCTACATTTCTTCTATAATTCAATTTGTGAGTAATTGAATTTGTGGCTATGGGAATGTGTAGCAGTGTAGTGACAGAGTTTATTGAGTTATTTGTGGGTCATTATCATTGCACTCCGAACATGTCCATAGGTGCTCAGATCCCCTCCTCAGCAAGTCTCACAGTGTCCAGCAACTGACGACTCCAATTCTGTGTTCGTTAATAAGTCTTCTTATACGCCCACTAAGTTTCGCGTTTCTGGCTGTGTCCATCATAACTCTCATCTCTTTCATCCAAAGGAGTGATGTGGACTCATGGTTGTTGAAGTCCTGTGCCATTCCCACATCTGCAGTGACAGATTGATGACTGAATGAATTTCTGATTGACTGTGTGTGATTGAATTTGTCAGTAATTAAGTTTGTCAGTAAGAAGATAAAGGTTCCCTCCACGTCTTGCTAGGCGTATGAGGGAATATGGTGTTGGTGATTATAGTTTTCTTTTGACCGCAGCATGTTTTTGAGTGATGCCAAGCCACTTGACATCACAGAAAAAATCCCATTTTTAGAGGCTGGGTGAACTCTGAAGACTTATCATCCAAAAAAAATCTGCCACTTCGTGGAATCAAACCCAGACCCTTCTGATCTGGAAGTTAGTAAATTAACCACTCAGTTAACAAGGCTTCATTGAAATTTGTGGCTATGAAAATTTGAAGGTAACAAATTGAATCTGTGGTTGACTGTGTGTGATTGAATTTCTGTGGAAATGAGTTTGTGAGCAACCAAATTTGAGTGACTGAATTGAATTGTAGACTACTGAATTTGTGAGGGAATGAAACTGTGTATGACTGAATTTCTAAGCAACAGAATCTGTGAGTTGTTGATCAGGCACATGATTGAGTTTGCGCGTGACTTAATAACTAGTATGGAATATGACAAATTTAGCAACAACTTGCCAAAGAAGGCTATACTGCAACAGATGTGCATTACTCCTAATAAAAATTAAAACAGCACTTTAAGAAAAAACAATTTAAATATCATAAGATTTAAAATTGACTGATGTAAAACAGTGTCAGTTATTTCTTCTCTTGTACCTCCACAAGTATTGTAAAATAGGCATAATTTCATAAATCTACAATTTAATTATTCATATAATTCTTTGTATCTATAATAGCTTTCTTGTACCACCTATTTCTCTCAAATGTGTATCACATACATTTGAGAACTTGCCCAAAACAAATACACCTACCAAATATTTTGTGCATATACCAGATAGTATAAAACTACTCAGGCCAAACCAACATTTTTATAAGTACCACAAATAAGTGAGGTATGTACTTACTACCAACAACAGAAATTTATTAAAGCCAAACTAAATTCCAAATATTTTTTCATGATAACTTTATGTTATGACAACACACCTTCACCAATGCAGACAAAATAGAAACTGAAGAATATGATAAATTCCATAGTGGTTCTCTATTCACTGAAAGAAAATAACTGCAAATCCAAATATTCTTTTTGGAATTTTCATCAAAAAAGCTTTTGAAAGCTGCATGCATTTGAAAGCAAGATGTAGCAATAAACAGCAGCAAAAAAAAACGTTTATTTGGGACACCCAGATTTCATGATTAGGAATATTAGTAGATCTTTCTATAATGTTTTTAGCAAACAAATTTTGAGACAGTAGTGTGTGTAGATAAATACTAATTTCAAAAAAAGAAAATACATCATTATTTTAATCATTTACTTTCAGTATAGGAAATGTAGTAGTTCTTTGTGTTCAGTATTATAAAATGTAGAGTAATTTTATCATTCAGCACAGGAATGTACAGTAACCATTGTGGTACAGAATGTACAGTAGACATTTCAGCACAGAATGTACATCAGCCATTTTGGCACAGAATGTACAGTAGACATATAATAATATAGTACATAGTGTTGAAACAAAGAACAGAACAAAACCTTTGTTTTTGAATTTCCTATAAGGACTATCACCACCTGCTTGACTGGAAGGGACAAGGTCATAATCTTGTAACTAAAAATAGAACACATTCCATCTTGAAACTACTCATACATAAAGTTCAGATTTGGGAACAACAAACATGTGGACATGCATGATAGGCTGCTTGACACATTGTGTACAACTGCAACCAAGACTGGCTCAACAGAACTACACGTTACAGCCCCTTATATGAGCTACTCAAAACAACCAAATTAATTGTAAAGACAACTTGACAGATACCAATGAAAAAAGTAGAAGAAAAAAAAACCAAACCTATTTTATTAACTATAATTTCATCACTACTAAACACAATTCAAACAAGACAAATGCGATTTTTGGGTCATGTTAAAAGACACAACAGCCTACTAAAAGTAATCCTGGAGGGGAAAATACAAGGTAAAAGAGGCAGAGGCAGACCAAGACTAACGTGGACGAGTAACATCAAAAGATGGACAAACCAGCCGATGACAACCTGCACCATCAAACCAAGAGACATAGCAGAATGGCGCTCCATAGTAGCCAACCTTCAATGCGGAGATGGCACTCGATGATGAATTTCATCACTGACAATGTAAAAGTTCTTTTCTTCCTGATTATTTCCTGATTATTTCCTGATTTCAACAGATATCAGTTTCTAACAACATGGATTCCAAACTTTCAAAGTGTTTTCCAGATACACACAACAAGAGAGCCTCTCTCACCTCATTAACTTCCCATCCTTCTGCCTCTCCAGCCAGGCTGTAGTGCTGTTTTCTTAGCTCTCCAAGTTTCCTTCTCTCCTTCTCCAAATTGGACTCCAGCTCCATAACTCGGATCTGCAAATGGGGGAGAATGAAAATCCAAATAAAAATGAAACCTTCAACTTATTATCCTTAAATAAGGACAGCAACTATTAAAGGTCAAGTATGAGACTTGAACCGGCATCTTAGCACGCACATTTTTACACCCATATGTGCTTGGCCACCTATCCAGAATTATTCGGAGATTTCTGTATAGTGTCGCCTCAAGCATAGAAACTCAGATGCGAGGCAACATTCCTCACCTTCCCAGGGTAGTACATTGGTACCCATTTCTGTCAATGGCTGGGTCAACCGTGGGGGTATTTTTTTTTTTCCAACCACGAGTACAATTCACACTGCTCCCAGCGGGAATCAAACACAGGTTGTCCGAATGTCGGTAGTCCAGTCGGGTGGTTTTCCCAACTAGGCTACCGAGGCCCCCAAACAGCAACTATTGTCTTGCATAAAAAATTAGGAACAATCAAGTACTTTTTTTTTGAGGGGGGAGGGGGGGGGGGGGGGGTGGCACACCACGACCAAACCCAGAAAAATGTTGGCAGAGACTGGATACATTGGCCTTAAAGCATAGAAGTTAGTGTATCATAATTCATATATTTATGTAGAGCTTGTTCATCAACACACCCTTTGTCATCTGCTTCTTTAATGAAAACCAAATTCATCAAAAGACAACTTTGCAAATAGATAGAGAGAGAGACTTATTGAAAGAATGAAAAATATGAAAAAGCCATCTGCTGAAAACATATGAACACCAATGGGCTTGCTCAGAGTGCAGCAATGCTAACCCTATGAACTTGGTCTCAAAATCACTGTCTAAATGAGTGATACTTGTAGAAGGTACCAGAAGATGAAGATTTGAGGTAGTTGCAGAGAAGAATGGAGCATGAAATGGATGACTGATTTCAGTCAAGGATGCTCCAGTCAAGCTTTCAGTCCTAGTGCTCCTTCAAAGCGTTGGGGGTGGGAGTTGAAAGACTCCTTCAGGGAAAAATTAGAAAAAATAATGTCACAAATGTGTGTGTAACCAGTGGACTACTAGAACTATCAAGGTGAATATATTGCTTCATCTGTTTAGAAGGACTAAGACCAGACTTTTTTATGGGGAAGAAAGACAGCACTTGTCTAATGCTGACCACATTACTTAAAAGATGCAGTAAACAAAATAAAGAGCCCCACCTGTCACGCCAAGTGGTGTATAGGGAATGTGGTGTTAGTGACCATAAATTTTACAGACCTTCAGCACATGATTTTTGGGGTAATGTGGTCGGTATTACGCCCGTGCCGCTTTACTTTCCCAGAAAAAATTTGGTACCCATTTAAGGCTAGGTGAATCCGGAAGCCGACAGTTGAGATCGAACCCTACCTCTTACTTTAAAAATGTGCTGATGGTTAAAAAAGAAATATATGGGCACTAACAATATATTCCTTATACACTAAGGGGTTTGGCATAACTTTTTCTTCTTCTCTTGATCAATACCCGTGAATGTTTAGTATTTGTTTTTTTAACTCTGAGCTGTTTCCTGAACGTTTGAACCTACCTGACACTGCATCTCCAGCGTCTTCGTCTGGTGTAAGGACATAGATGAGAAGTCCATCAGATCTGAAAATAATAGTTTTACAATAATCAGTGCACGAAAACTAAGGGTATAATGTAACGAAAACTAAGGGTATAATGTAACGAAAACTATGGGTATAATGTAATGAAAACTAATGTAACGAAAACTATGGGTATAATGTAAAGAAAACTATGTGTATAATGTAATGAAAACTATAGGTATAATGTAACAAAAACGGTTGGTATAATGTAACGAAAACTGTGGGTATAATGTAACGAAAACTGTTGGTATAATGTAACGAAAACTGTTGGTATAATGAAACGAAAACTGTTGGTATAATGTAACGAAAACTGTTGGTATAATGTAACGAAAACTGTGGGTATAATGTAATGAAAACTGTGGGTATAATGTAAATGAAAACTGTGGGTATAATGTAATGTAAACTATGGGTATAATGTAACAAATACTTTGGGTATAATGTAACGAAAACTATGGGTATAATGTAACAAAAACTATGGGTATAATGTAACGAAAACTATGGGTATAACATAAAATATATAGACAATGAACAGAGACAAGGCAATATAGATGAATAGTTCAAATATTGGAGAAAACTGACAAATCAAGCAGTTTTTATGTGTGTTAAATTATGAATAAATCTAAGTAATTAAAATGATACAATAAGAAACATGACTTATTTGAAGTAAATAAAAAAACCTATAGTATTGGGTAAGGTGTTGACAACAGATGAAAGAAAAAAGTGAGGAGAATAAAATAAAGAGATGGACAAAACTAGTCTATCAGAAAATTCTCTAGGCAGATGAATGCTAGTGTTGTATAGACGGGAGAGTAACATTCAGTTATTTCTTTTTCTTCTAGTTATTTGCAGGTCATCATCATTGCACTCCGAACATGTCCATAGGTGCTCAGATCCCCTCCTCAGCAATTCTCTCAGTGTCCAGCGGCTGACGACTCCAGTTCTGTGTTGGTTGATAACTCTTTTTACATGGCCACTAAGTTTCTCATTTCTGGCTGTGCCCATCTTAACTCCCATTTCCATCATCCGAAGAAGTGACATGGATCTGTGTTTGTCGAAGTCCTGTGCTCTTCCCACATCTTGGAGGGCATTGATGATGTCTGTCCGATACATTGGTTGCCCATCCTCAACGACAGCGCAGCTAGCCAACCTGTCCGCTCTTTCATTTCCCCGTACTCCCGCATATCCAGGGACATAGACAAAGGTGACCTTACGTATTTTGGATTTCTGCAACGACTCTACCCATTGCATGCGTACAGAGCCCGCCTCCACTTTTTTAATCATGCTCATCGAATCACTCAGTATGCATGCGTGGGTGTGGTCTTGTGACTCTAACCATTTGAATGCCCTGGTCACTGCCATCGCCTTCATTGTCATGCTACTCGCGGTCATGACGTATGCACCATTGTCTTCCTTGACTATTCTGCCTGCCGAGCGTGCTGTAAATGTCCATGCACTTCTATGGTGTTGTATTACAGATCCGTCTGTATAGATGACTGCATCTTTCTCATCGGTGTTATGGTTATGTGTTTATTACATAAATATAAATATTAAGAGTAACATTAAGAGATATACGAAGCCAATCTATCAATAATTGACGCTGACACATAAATGATAGCACTGCAACAGGAGAGTAACATCAAGAGAAAGACAAATCAGTCTGTTAATGTGTACCCTCTCATTCAGCAACAAAACAAGACCCCCAAAACCATCACCAGCAATTCAATGCTGTGAACTATGGACAAACTGTTCAAGAAAGGTGAGCCAAAGGCAGGGTCAAAGCAATGAAATGCATACAAATGTGAAGACGCAGTAAAGCTAATTGTAAGGAGAAAATTTTTTTAATACATAGAAAAAAAAATAGAAAAAAAACGATATGATTAAAGTTTTACTTTATAAGTGGACAACACAAATTATAACAATGTTTCGGCTCAACAGGCCTTCAGCAGGAACAAACATACAACACACACACAGAGATGTATTTAAAATTAAAAAAAAATAATTTCAAACTAGAATGAAAAATAAAAATAGGAATAAAATGACTTTCTTCTGAACTTTGCTGTGGAAAGGATGAAAACGAATGTTAGTGTGTATGGGGTACATGTACGATGCACACAAGAAAAAAATGTGCGCACACAACAAGTATAACCAGAAGATTACAGGGTACACAAGAAGAGGAAAGATTGAGATGTCGTAGAGATATTCAGCCAAAGTATTGCAGTGTGGTCTAGTAGAGGAGAGATGTGAATAGCATAGCATGTGTACATACTAATGTGCTCAAACATGAGCAACAGAGAATATACAATAGGGAAAGGACTGCCACAGAGAAACTATGTGTATGTTTCCTTGTTCCTTCCCTACTGCATATTCTCGGTTGCTTTTATTGTTTTTATATCAATACGTATAGAGTTCTCTTTGTTATTTTTTATTATTGCTGTTTGCTCCCAGTATAACTATGAGCATTAAATACTAAAATATCATGCACACATAAATATTAACTTTAGCTAAACATTTTACGTTTGGTGTACGGTATCACAAATGGAAACCACTTTCACAAAATATCAAGTTTAAGAACAAGTGCAATGTACCAGTCTCAGGTCATCTTCATTTATAAATGCTGCAATGTTTCTCGGATAAGAACTAAAATATCACTTTGGGATGGAAACAAACAGCTGTACACTGCTTGCTGTGACCCACAACACAACAGATCTCCATTTCACTTATTTAACATTCTAGAAAGTGTGACAACATAGAAGAAAAAAGAAAGACATGCCAGCAAAGTTGTGTCATCCAACTGACTCATCATCAATAATCTAGAACAAAAATTCATTTTAAATTGGTTAAAGATCTGAGTGATTTTGCTATCAAATTTTACATGAAAATAAGGACAATGTAAAGAGAGCAGCTTTAGAATGAACTGCTTACTCTGGTCCTCCACAATCTGGGCTGCCGACTTGGCTGAAGCCACAACGTTGGCTGTTGCCTGGTTGACTCCCTTTGAGGCAGTGGACAAAGCCGACAGATTTTTGCTATCCCTTTCAGCCTTGACCTTTGAGGAAACGACCAACTGAGCTGTGCTTGCGGCAATCTCATGGGCACAAGCCATGATCTCTTCAAACTTGCCTTTCCCACTCACAACTCGGTCTGCTGTGTCCCTGTTAAGATGTAGATGGCACCAAATTTAGTAACCAAAACAGTGGAAAAAATCATTGTAAAGACCCTTATAAAGAGATGGTACAAACATGGGCAATTGTTATTGTAAAATACTCGGTCACAGATGGAGACTCAGATTATCATGGATGGAGAAAAGAACATGACGGAGACTCAGATTATCATGGATGGAGAAAAGAACATGACGGAGACTCAGATTATCATGGATGGAGAAAAGAACATGACGGAGACTCAGATTATCATGGATGGAGAAAAGAACATGACGGAGACTCAGATTATCATGGATGGAGAAAAGAACATGACGGAGACTCAGATTATCATGGATGGAGAAAAGAACATGACGGAGACTCAGATTATCATGGATGGAGAAAAGAACATGACGGAGACTCAGATTATCGTGGATGGAGAAAAGAACATGACGGAGACTCAGATTATCATGGATGGAGAAAAGAACATGACGGAGACTCAGATTATCATGGATGGAGAAAAGAACATGACGGAGACTCAGATTGTCATGGATGGAGAAAAGAACATGACGGAGACTCAGATTATCATGGATGGAGAAAAGAACATGACGGAGACTCAGATTATCATGGATGGAGAAAAGAACATGACGGAGACTCAGATTATCATGGATGGAGAAAAGAACATGACGGAGACTCAGATTATCATGGATGGAGAAAAGAACATGACGGAGACTCAGATTATCATGGATGGAGAAAAGAACATGATGGAGACTTAGATTATCATGGATGGAGAAAAGAACAAACATTTTGCTTGAATTTAAAATTCTAGAAAACTGGTTGATAAAGAACATATAAACATTGGAAAATAAAATATTTTGGTTATGTAAAACATGGATAACTATAGAGGGTATAGTTCTAGGTAAACAAATGCATGCACTGGACATCTTGTACAGGAAAGAAAACTTCAAAGTAATAAACAGTAGATTGTGCACGAAATAATAATAATTATATTAGAGTCAGAGGCAGACCAAGACTAACATGGATGAGTAACATTAAAAGATGGACAAGTGACAACCTGCACTATCAATGCAAGAGATAGAATGGAATCGAGCTCGATGATAGCCAACCTTTGATATGGAGACAGCACTCAATGATGATGATATACAACAAATAAGAACTAATTATTTTGGTATAAAAGTAAACAATTATAATAATTATTTCAATAGGTAGTACAAATAAGAAAAAAATCATAATTACAGGAGATATCAAAAGTGATTATATTGCATCATGATAAGAGAAGATATACACAACTACTGCTACAATGTGCTGATCAGACAAGCAACTTACAACAATGTTGTAGCTCCCCAGCCCACAGCTTTAGCAGCCGACAACAACCCTTCTGTCCACCTGTGGTTCCTCTTGTAAAACTCCTTGGCCGATGCAGTTCCCTGCACAAGGACCAGATTTAGAGACATTGCTTTAAGCAGTAACTCAGGATATTCTATTATATGTTCAGCATCAGAAGCAGCAACTCAGGATATTCTCTTATATGTTCAGCATCAGAAGCAGTAACTCAGGATTTTCTCTTATATGTTCAGCATCAGAAGCAGTATCTCAGGATATTCTATTATATGTTCAGCATCAGAAAGACACTTCTAGCATTTATTCAAATAGCAACGATGTTGATGAGAATAATAATAACAGGGAAAGAGATGAGTTTTGGCTCTGGGAGATTCAATGGTAAAAAAAAAGTAAAGTAAAGTGCCCCCGTCACACCAAGTGGCATATAGGGAATATGGTGTTAGTGACCATAAATTTTTACAGACCTTCGGCACATGATTTTTGGGGTAATGTGGTCAGTATTACGCTTATGTTGCTTTACTTCCCCAGAAAAAAATCTGGTACCTATTAAAGGCTGGGTGAACCCGGAAACCGTTGGTTGGGATTGAACTCTACCTCTTGTCCTTTGTAGTCCAGTTCACTAACCACTGAGCTATCATGGCTCCAATGGTCACAATAATTGTTAGAAAATTCAGACTAGAAGACTGTATAATTTCTTCTTCTTCTACCTTTTTAGCTCCCAGTGGAGCGTAGGTCTTCAACAAACACTTTCCAAGTCGTTCTGTTTTTTGCCACTCTTTTAAGATCATTCCATGTCTTCCCCATCATCTTCATCTCTGCTTCTATCTGTCTTCTCCAAGAATTCCTTGGTCTTCCTCTTTGTTTTTTCCCCTGGGGATTCCAAAAAAGGGCCTGTTGTGTAATACTCTCAGTTGGCTTCCGTAGTGTGTGTCCTATCCAGCGCCATCGTCTTCGCTGTATCTCTTTATCCACTGGTGTTTTACTGGTACATTTCCATAATTCTATGTTAGTGATTTTGTCCTGCCATTTCCATCCTTTTATCCTGCGTAAGCATCCATTAATGAAAGTCTGTATCTTCGTGATTGTCAATTTTGTTATTCTCCATGTTTCACAGCCATATAATAGGACCGCCTTAACATTTGAGTTGAAAATTTTTATTTTGGTATTTAACCTAATTTCTTTGGATTTCCATATGTTTCCCAGTGCAACGAAAGCTCCTCTTGCTTTTGATATGCTTATTTTGGTATCATTTTCTGTTCCTCCCTGTATAATATAGTTTCCTATTATTTTGCTCTTATTACTGAAAAGAATTAGCACTGGTAGAATAATAACTACATAATAATAAAATGTTTTAAACAAAGATATTAAAAATGACATACTTAATTGGAAAGTAACATCAAAATATGAAGAAATATTATTTTATATTGAAAGTTTCAGGACAACAGGAAGGTGTCACAGCTATAGATGAAAGAATAATATTAAAAGATGAACTCTCTTCATCTGCTGTAGTGTTTTCTCACTGACTACTCCTTTCTTCCATTAACTACTCTTAAAAGGCTATTTAGTATACATTGTAGCATTGAGTTGGGTTTGTTTGGCATGACAATATTGTGTAGCCCATTTGACAACAAACTAGACAATGTAATGAGCCAATTCTTACCAAAGATTTCGTATTATGCCTTTTGAGTCACTGACTGCAATCTACAAATGTTATTTTTTCTCATTCATACCAAGGATGGAAACCACACACTACAATTTTGTTTGAAATATTCTAGTTCTTCAGTCTTACCCTGCCTGAGGACACAATCTCTTTTTGCAGATCTCTAGACTTTTCCACAAGAACTTTGATTGCCTGAAGGAAAGAACAACAAAACAATCATTTAATATATTTGAACTAAATGGAACAATCCTGAAACAAGTGCATAATGATTTACTGCAAAAATTAGATGCAGGATCTCTCTTCTTTTGTTGCCTTGACACTTCCTCTACAGCCCAGTTGATTGATGCATCAGAGCTCTCTGGTAGGTCCGACAACCGGTCAAAATATCATCCAGCTGATCTTCTCTTCTACCTTTTTAGCTCCCAGTGGAGCATAGGTCTTCAACAAACACTTTCCAAGTCGTTCTGTTTCTTGCCATTCTTTTAAGCTCATTCCATGTCTTCCCCATCATCTTCATCTCTGCTTCTATTTGTCTTCTCCAAGAATTCTTTGGTCTTTGCCTTTTCCCCTGGGGATTTCAAAAAAGGGCGTGTTGTGCAATACTCTCAGTTGGCTTCCGCAGTGTGTGTCCTATCCAGTGCCACTGTCTTCGTTGTATCTCTTTATTCACTGGTACTTGACTGGTACATTTCCATAATTCTATGTTAGTGATTTTGTCCTACCATTTCCATCCTTTTATTCTGCGTAAGCAGCCATTTATGAAAGTCTGTATCTTCATGATTGTCAATTTTGTTGTTCTCCATGTTTGACAGCCATATAATAGGACTGACTTAACAATGGAGTTGAAAATTTTTATTTTTAGTTGAAAATTTTTATTTAAAAAAAAAAAATGGTCCTGCTCAGGAAAAAAATTGTTCACCCACACTGGTGGATCCCAGAACATGAGTTGTACACAGGGGTCAGGAAAAATTGTCAAAAAGACCCACACACACTGGTGGATCCCAGAACATGACTTGTACACAGGGGTCAGTTAAAATTGTTAACAAGACCCACACGCACTGGTGGATTCCTTAACATGCTTTGTACACAGGGGTCAGATAAAATTGTCAACAAGACCCACCCACACTGGTGGATCCGAGAGCATGCTTTGTACACAGGGGACAGTTTAAATTGTCAACAAGACCCACACACACACACACTGGTGGATCCCAGAACATGCTTTGTACACAGGGGTCAGTTAAAATTGTCAACAAGACCCACCCACACTGGTGGATCCCAGAGCATGCTTTGTACACAGGGGACAGTTAATATTGTCAACAAGACCCACACACACACACACTGGTGGATCCCAGAACATTCTTTGTACACAAGGGTCAGTTAAAATTGTCAACAATACCCACATACACACTGGTGGATCCCAGAACATGCCTTGTACACAGGGGTCAGTTAAAATTGTCAACAAGACCCACACACACTGGTGGATCCCAGAACATGCTTTGTACACAAGGGTCAGTTAAAATTGTCAACAAGACCCACCCACACTGGTGGATCCCAGAACATGCTTTGTACACAAGTAAAAGTAAGTAAAGTACCCCCCGTCACGCCAAGTGGCGTATAGGGAAATATGGTGTTAGTGACCCTATATTTTACAGACCTTCAGCACATGATTTTTGGGGTAATGTGGTCGGTATTACGCCCGTGCTGCTTTTACTTTCCCAGAAAAAATCCGGTACCCATTTAAGGCTGGGTGAACCCGGAGCCGTCGGTTGGGATCGAACCCTACCCCTTGTCCGTAGTAGTCCAGTTCACTAACCACTGAGCTATCGCGGCTCCTACTAATTTTTAGGGAATTAGTAAAACCCAGGTGTCCTCGCCAGGATTACGAACCCCGGCTGTTGCCGTGGTAAGCCAACCGCCTATCGATTGCGCTAACCGGACACCCCCTTTGTACACAAGGGTCAGTTAAAATTGTCAACAAGACCCACACACACACACTGGTGGATCCCAGAACATGCTTTGTACACAAGGGTCAGTTAAAATTGTCAACAAGACCCACACACACACTGGTGGATCCCAGAACATGCTTTGTACACAGGGGTTAGTTAAAATTGTCGACAAGACCCACCCACACTGGTGGATCCCAGAACATGCCTTGTACACAGGGGTCAGTTAAAATTGTCAACAAGACCCACCCACACACTGGTGGATCCCAGAACATGCTTTGTACACAGGGGTTAGTTAAAATTGTCAACAAGACCCACCCACACTGGTGGATCCCAGAACATGCTTTGTACACAGGGGTTAGTTAAAATTGTCGACAAGACCCACCCACATTGGTGGATCCCAGAACATGCTTTGTACACAGGGGTTAGTTAAAATTGTCAACAAGACCCACCCACATTGGTGGATCCCAGAACATGCTTTGTACACAGGGGTTAGTTAAAATTGTCAACAAGACCCACCCACACTGGTGGATCCCAGAACATGCTTTGTACACAAGGGTCAGTTAAAATTGTCAACAAGACCCACCCACACTGGTGGATCCCAGAACATGCTTTGTACACAGGGGTCAGTTAAAATTGTCAACAAGACCCACACACACACTGGTGGATCCCAGAGCATGCTTTGTATGTACACAGGGGTCAGTTAAAATTGTCAACAAGACCCACCCACACACTGGTGGATCCCAGAACATGCTTTGTACACAAGGGTCAGTTAAAATTGTCAACAAGACCCACCCACATTGGTGGATCCCAGAACATGCTTTGTACACAGGGGTTAGTTAAAATTGTCAACAAGACCCACCCACACTGGTGGATCCCAGAACATGCTTTGTACACAAGGGTCAGTTAAAATTGTCAACAAGACCCACCCACACTGGTGGATCCCAGAACATGCTTTGTACACAGGGGTCAGTTAAAATTGTCAACAAGACCCACCCACACACTGGTGGATCCCAGAACATGCTTTGTACACAGGGGTTAGTTAAAATTGTCGACAAGACCCACCCACACTGGTGGATCCCAGAACATGCTTTGTACACAGGGGTCATGTAAAATTGTCAACAAGACCCACCCACACACTGGTGGATCCCAGAACATGCTTTGTACACAAGGGTCAGTTAAAATTGTCAACAAGACCCACCCACACTGGTGGATCCCAGAACATGCTTTGTACACAAGGGTCAGTTAAAATTGTCAACAAGACCCACCCACACTGGTGGATCCCAGAACATGCTTTGTACACAAGGGTCAGTTAAAATTGTCAACAAGACCCACCCACACACTGGTGGATCCCAGAACATGCTTTGTACACAAGGGTCAGTTAAAATTGTCAACAAGACCCACCCACACTGGTGGATCCCAGAACATGCTACGAAGTTTGTACACAGGTGTCAGGGTTCTTCTCAGAGTTTTCTTGAAATTTCAAGAGTAAAATCTCAACATTTATGGATTCACCAGGATTGCAGTGATGATGTTTCTAAGATTAACTCATAATCTCAATGCTATATCCTACCTCTGCCTAACTCATTACTCTCATCAATCATCTTGCTAGACTACAATAAATGGTCATAGACAGACTTCAATAAATGGTTATAGACAGACTTCAATAATTTTTTCTTGCCAAGCTTATCCCTTGGCAGACATTTTGTAAATAAAACTTTAAATAAAAACTTCATCATCATCATGTGTCATACTGGTTGGCGTAGGCGATCATGTCCTTCCACAATCTTCTATCTACCGTGCATCATATCAATTCTGTTGTTGACTATTTTCCATGCAATGACACCAAACTATCCAGTATTTTCTCTCTTTGTCATCCACAATCTCTCTTTCCCTGTGTTTTGCCAGTTGTAACCAAGTATTCCAACTTTCCTCTTCTCATGATGTGCCAGAAAAATGTTGATTATTTCTTTCTGATGAAAGGAAAGTTTCTTAGGAGTTCTCTTTTTGTGTCTCTTTTGTTCAGACCAAAAATAGCTTAGGGAAAGTATGGCCTTCTGGTGTAATATTGATCACTTCACCCATAAATATTTTGATGGTTATGGGTGATAGGGACATTAACACTGTGGTTCAAACACCACATGGGCAACAACAAAATGTCTCAAATATGACAGCCCCTTTGAAAAAAGAAAAACATAAGGAGTGCCAGAATTATACGATGACCTCTCAGTAGAATTGTTATCTAAAACATACCTTCATTAATTCTGTACACGACCCTAGAATGTTTTCATTCACTTCTAAGTTGACACCAGTATTATCTTCCCTTGTCTTTTGCAACATTTCCTGTGAATCACAATGCAAAGATCAAGATGTCAAAGGTCAGATCCTAAGAATTGTTACATACATTTATCAAAGATCACATCTTTAGATTTTAAAATAAAATATACACAATCATCTCAAAGATCACATCTTAGGGATTTTAACAAAATACAAAAATACTGAGATTTAACTTAAAAAAAAGACTATTTCTATTTTAATGACAATCACTTTCATCACTCACCCTCATCATCGAGTGCCTTCTCCGCAACGAAGGTTAGCTACCATGGAGCACCATTCTGCTCTGTCTCTTGCTTTGATGGTGCAGGTTGTCATAGGCTGATTTGTCCATCTTTTGATGTTACTTGTCCATGTTAGTCTTGGTCTGTCGCTGCCTCTTTTACCTTGTATTTTCCCCTCCAGGATTACTTTTAGTAGGCTGTTGTGTCTTTTAACATGGCCCAAAAGTCGCATTTGTCTTGTTTGAATTGTGCTTAGTAGTTCTCTTTTCATTTTTAGTTGTTTTAAGACTTCATCGTTTGTTTTCTTTTCCTTCCATCCAATTCTACCTATTCTTCTATATATCCACATTTCAAAGGCTTCAATTCTCTGTTCTGTTTTCTTGTCTAATGTCCATGTTTCTGCACCATATAGGAATATTAAGGAGATGTAACATTTTGCTATTCTTAGTTTTAGCCCTGGTGTTATTTGTTTTGATGTTAGTATGTTCTTCATGATATTAAAATTACTTTTTGCCATTACTATTCTTTTGTTTATTTCAGTTGTACATTTTCCATCACTGGTTATAGTATGTCCAAGGTAGTTGTAGTTCTGAACTGTCTCCAGGTCTATTCCTTCTATTTTGATATCCACTTGTGGATTTTGAGAATCTTCTTTGTTTATGATCATAGTTTTAGTCTTTTTGATATTCATATGTAGATCCATATTTTTGCTTGTCATGTTTATTTCGTTAAGTAATTGTTGTAGATCTTTAGGATTTTCTGCTAGCAGTACAGTGTCGTCAGCATATCTTAAGTTATTGATTATCTTTCCATTAATTTGTAGGCCTGGCATCTCTATGATGTTTTTAACAATTTGCTCAGTGTATAGATTGAACAAGCTTGGTGATAGGATGCATCCCTGTCTTACTCCTCTTTTTATATCAATGGGTGTAGAGTTCTCTTTGCTATATTTTATTATCGCTGTTTGCTCCCAGTATAGATTACATATTAGTCGTATGTCCATGTCATCTACATGTATCTCTTTTAGGCATTCTATAAGTTGTGTACTCTATCAAAAGCTTTGGTGTAGTCTATGAAGCAGGCATATATTGGTTTGTTTACTTCTGTGTATTTTTCGATTAATGTTCTCATGCAGAATATAGCTTCTTTTGTCCCGCTATTTTTCCTAAATCCAAATTGCTGCTCATCTAATTCAGTATTGATTTTATTCTGAATCCTTCCTTGTATAACTTTTAGCGAGATTTTTGTAACATGGCTCATTAGGCTTATTGTTCTAAAGTCACTGCATTCAACTGCACCATTCTTTTTAGGCAATGCTATGAAAGTTGATGTTTTTAGTTCATTTGGTATGTATCCTGTGTGGTATATGTCAGTGCATATGTCTGTAATCACTTCAATGCCAAAATCTTCTAGTGCCTGTATCATCTCTATCTGTATGCTGTCAGGTCCTGTTGCTTTTCCCTTTTTCATTGTAGTTTTTCATCGCTGCGTTCTCTTATTTTTCATTTTTCCAGAACAAATCAAAGAGAAGTAGAACAAAAAATACACATGAATATCCTGAGAGAATTGGAAAGATTATTCCAAGGATGAGAGAAATTGAAAAACCAACAAACAGAAAAATTAACCAGATAGACACGCACAGATATAGCTGAAACAATAAACACCCAACAACAGAAATATGACAAAATAACAACTATCTTAGAATATGGTTGATGCTATACTTTTCATCATGGCAACAAGCACAAAAGTATATTAACGAACCTGGTTAGCTAATCCTCTGGTAAAGTAAAAAGTAAAGTACCCCCGTCACGCCAAGTGGCGTATAGGGAAATATGGTGTTAGTGACCCTATATTTTACAGACCTCAGCACATCATTTTTGGGGTAATGTGGTCGGTATTACGCCCGTGCTACTTTACTTTCTCAGAAAAAAATCCGGTACCCATTTAAGGCTGTGTGAACCCGGAAGCAGTCGGTTGGGATCGAACCCTATCCCTTGTCCTTTGTAGTCCAGTTCACTAACCACTGAGCTATTGCGGCTCAGCTAAGCTAATCCTCTAGACTCCTCTAAAAAAAACCCTCTCTGATAAGACATTCATAGAGATTTAACACAAGTGATAACAGTAAACACACTCCTCCATAGAGACTTAACACAAGTGATAACAGTAAACACACTCCTCCATAGAGACTTAACACAAGTGATAACAGTAAACACACTCCTCCATAGAGACTTAACACAAGTGATAACAGTAAACACACTCCTCCATAGAGACTTAACACAAGTGATAACAGTAAACACACTCCTCCATAGAGACTTAACACAAGTGATAACAGTAAACACACTCCAGTAATTTATTTATAGACAGCTATTGTTGACCTTGAGAATGAAGTGATGATAAAAACATCAGTAAGTGTCAGGGCATGTTGAAGATCAAGGAGAAGACTGATAGATGAAACAGAAATCTTGTCATGGTGTAGCTTAGCAACTGTCAGTGTTGAGGATAGGACACAAAACTACAGCTCCTCATGATATTTCAGACTTTGACTTAAAGATAGCATTAAACTGTATTAGATAAACACAGGTAATAAATATAATAAATATAATGGTGTTGTTTGTCTGTTCCTGCTGAAGGCCTATTGAGCCGAAACGTCGTTCAAATCTGTGTCGTCTACTAACCACGTAAAGCTTTTACCATACTTTTTTTTCTATTTTTTTCAATTTTCCCATTAGATAAACACAGCAACTGAACCAACAATCGATCACTTGTCTAGATGTTTGCAAAAGCTTGTGGAAATTGTTTCATTGACTTGAATCTTAGTAGATAAATCAACAACTAGACACTTGTCTTGAAATTACAATAAACAGTTAGTGGAAACTGTGTTCCAGACTTGTATCTTAGTAGATAAACTGACAACCAATCAGTTGTCTAGATATTGCAACAGTTAAAGGAAAATGATGTCGGACATGTATTTAGAAAAAATGACAAAAGAATGTAACCGTGAATGATAGCACATACATATTTAGATCATAATTAAGTGAGGACTAAACAGGACTAGACAAATTTAGCATAGGGATGACTAACCGCACTGACTGACATAAACGAAAGGTGCCAGATGGCTGGGGAATGACCACTGGTTGTAAACTTACTTTAGCTGTCGGTAAGGAATGTGGAATGCACGAACTAAGAGGCTAGTCACACAGAGTGGCAGATGGTGAGGGAAGGTCACTTAGAATGCAGAAAGGAGTAGAGCATTGCCAAATGTCACTTTTATCTGGATAAAGAATAGTTGGCGGAAAAAAAAAGGTTCACAGTTGGTCAAAACGGTATAAAAGTTAGAGGGCAGACTTGAGGAGACTGACTTCCATTTTGACATCTCGACTAGGAACACACAGAGATAGCCACGCACTAGCGACCGATAGGAATTGAGATAGTCACAGAAGAACTTCAACTTAGAGATAGAAAAACAGATAGAATATCCACTATACGAATAGTTGAGGTACAACACCGACGGGTAGTCGAAATACTTCAGCGGCCAAGACTTATTAGATCAAACATGTATCTACAGAACAGAGATGCTAGGAAGGACAGTCAGAAAGCATCTATATATATCTGTATGTAACATAATAAATGAGGACTGATTTGTAACACGCAAAGTTTGTTGATTCTTGAATTGTTTGGTGTCGTGTCATATACCAAGAACAATTAGAATACGGTTATAAGAATTACTAAGCAGCTCTCAATTGGGAAACATCAGGTCAGAGGAAAAGAGGATAACCTGGAGAAACTATGACAAGAACTCTAACAAAAGAGGTAAGGTTGGCAGGCACAGACTCTCTCTCTCTATAATCTAACAGCTCATCCAGAACAGAAATAATTGGTGGGAGACTCTACAAGCCGTATGTATTGTCTAAAGGCACTGGAAGGATCAAGAATCAAGAAGTGGAAAAAGTGTTTCACTGACCTGAATCTTTGCAGCTGCAGATTCTATGGCAGCAGTCATGCCATGCATCTCGTTTTCAAGAAGGTCTCCAATCTCCTCAGCCTTGACATCCTCCATCTTTGGAATCAGTGCCTCGGCTAGTTTCATGAGATGTTCCACACTCTCACACACATCACTGATCTTTGAGTCCAAATTTTCTTCTAAATATGGAGAATATAGGAAATATATATAACTACAAATATATGTGGATTTATGGAAGGAAAGGTCACCAAAAATGCAATATAAATCCTGGAAACATTGATAGAAAGAGCTATAGAGGTAAAGAAAGATCTATTCATGTGCTTTATAGATTACACAAAAGCATTTGACAAAGTAAAAAAAAAAAAAAAAAGTAAAGTGGCCCCGTCACGCCAAGTGGCGTATAGGGAATATGGTGTTAGTGACCATAAATTTGACAGACCTGCGGCACATGATTTTTGGAATAATGTGGCCGGTATTACGCCCGTGCCGCTTTACTTTCCCAGAAAAAAATCAGGTACCCATTAAAGGCTGGGTGAACCCAGAAGCCGTCGGTTGGGATTGAACCCTACCTCTTGTCCTTTGAGTCCGGTTCACTAACCACTGAGCTATAGCGGCTCCTGACAAAGTAAAGCATGTGGAAATAATCAATAAGCTGGAAAAATTAAACATTTATGGCAAGGATCTGCGAATCATAAAAAAACATGTTCTGGCAACAATCAGCAGCCATAAGAATTAGCAGCCAAACAGGACAGTTCCAAATGATATAAAACAAGGAGTCAGACAAGGCTGTGTTTTTGCGCAGGATTTGTTTTCCCTTTACAGCAAAAATATTATGAGATCAATAGTAGATATAAAACGAAATTGAAGTCAACAGTCACAACACAAACAATTTGCGATATGCGGAAGACACAGTCTTGATAGCAGAGACAGGGAATGAACTACAAGAAATGATGGACATAGTAGAAGAAAGCAACAAGAAAGGCCTCAGTCTGAATAGTAAGAAAAAAACAGAAATAATGGTCATATCAAAGAAACAACCACCACCATCATGCAGTATAAAAATAAACAGGACAGATCTGAAACAAGTACAACGCAGCAAATACTTGGGCACGATAATAACATCAGATGGAAGATACACCATAGAAATAAAAAGCGGAGTAGCTCAGGCCAAAATAGCATTTCAGGAAGTGAAAAATGTCTTAATCAACAAATCTATGTCAATAGAAGTGAGTAAGAGAGTTAATTGCTGCTATATAGAGCCAATTCTGACCTATGGAAGCGAATCATGGACAATAAACAAACAAATAAAAAGACAATTAGAGGCCACACAGAGATGGGATTTCTCAGAATAATGTTGAGAGTTCTCTGGACAGCTAAAAAAGATCAACGAGGAAATTCTCAAAGAAGCCAACAAAAAAAAAAAGGGAGCTCCCAAAAGAGATAAGAAATAAACAATCAACATTATTCGGGCACATCATGAGAAGAGGAAAGTTGGAATAACAGGCAAAATACAGGGAAAAAAAGACCGCAGATGACAAAGAGACAAAATACTGGATAGCTTGATGTCATGGCATGGAAAACAGTCAACAAAATAATTGATATGATGCACTGTAGAAAGAAGACAGTGGAAGGACATGATCGTCTACGACAACCAGTATGGCACATGATGATGATAGGAAATATAAACGCTAATGAAAACCATGTCATCACACATAAACTGAGGTAGGAAATGCACATTTTGTTTTGTAAAAATAATTCGTTAATGTGCCCTGATCTGATAACAACTCTACATTTCAATAAAGAAATAATAACACAAATGAAATAATAACACTGTGTTATGTCCAGCAAGTATCAAATGCTGTGCAAAACTATAATTGTGTAAGTCATGTTTATATCACTTCAAGGACTATCAAATTCAAAGTTATTTGTTTACAATGACAGTAAGTCAAATATTGTGTTATTAATATCAACACATACATCTGTTCTTGAGCTTTATTTTCTCATTATTGGTTTACATTAGATGAAATTCCCAAACTGATTAGTATTCAATGAGAATCACATGGACTATCAATACTTGTATATAAGAGCAACATTTACTAGCAGTTTCTGTTTCCAATATACCTCTTTATAATCTCCACTGATAAACATTGTCCTGGGTATATCAATCTAAAGCATGTTCCAGACATTGTCCTGGATAAATCAATTTAAAGCATGTTCCAGACATTGTCCTCGATATATCAATCTAAAGCATGTTCCAGACATTGTCCTGGATATATCAATCTAAAGCTTGTTCCAGACATTGTCCTGGATATATCAATCTAAATCTTGTTCCAGACATTGTCCTGGACATATCAATCTAAAGCATGTTCCAGACATTGTCCTGGATATATCAATCTAAAGCTTGTTCCAGACATTGTCCTGGACATATCAATCTAAAGCATGTTCCAGACATTGTCCTGGATATATCAATCTAAAGCTTGTTCCAGACATTGTCCTGGATATATCAATCTAAATCTTGTTCCAGACATTGTCCTGGATATATCAATCTAAATCTTGTTCCAGACATTGTCCTGGATATATCAATCTAAAGCATGTTCCAGACATTGTCCCTGGATATATCAATCTAAATCTTGTTCCAGACATTGTCCCTGGATATATCAATCTAAATCTTGTTCCAGACATTGTCCTGGATATATCAATCTAAAGCATGTTCCAGACATTGTCCCTGGATATATCAATCTAAATCTTGTTCCAGACATTGTCCTGGATATATCAATCTAAAGCATGTTCCAGACATTGTCCTGGATATATCAATCTAAATCTTGTTCCAGACATTGTCCCTGGATATATCAATCTAAATCTTGTTGCAGACATTGTCCTGGATATATCAATCTAAAGCTTGTTCCAGACATTGTCCCTGGATATATCAATCTAAAGCTTGTTCCAGACATTGTCCTGGATATATCAATCTAAATCTTGTTCCAGACATTGTCCTGGATATATCAATCTAAATCTTGTTCCAGACATTGTCCCTGGATATATCAATCTAAATCTTGTTCCAGACATTGTCCCTGGATATATCAATCTAAATCTTGTTCCAGACATTGTCCTGGATATATCAATCTAAAGCTTGTTCCAGACATTGTCCTGGATATATCAATCTAAAGCTCGTTCCAGACATTGTCCTGGATATATCAATCTAAAGCATGTTTCAGGCATTGTCCTGGATATATCAGTCTAAATCTTGTTCCAGACATTGTCCTGGATATATCAATCTAAAGCTTGTTCCAGATATTGTCCTCGATATATCAATCTAAAGCATGTTCTAGACATTGTCCTGGATATATCAGTCTAAATCTTGTTCCAGACATTGTCCTGGATGTATCAATCTAAAGCTTGTTCCAGACATTGTCCCTGGATATATCAATCTAAAGCATGTTCCAGACATTGTCCTGGATATATCAATCTAAAGCTTGTTCCAGACATTGTCCCTGGATATATCAATCTAAAGCTTGTTCCAGACATTGTCCCTGGATATATCAATCTAAAGCATGTTCCAGACATTGTCCTGGATATATCAATCTAAAGCTTGTTCCAGACATTGTCCTGGATATATCAATCTAAATCTTGTTCCAGACATTGTCCTGGATATATCAATCTAAAGCTTGTTCTAGACATTGTCCCTGGATATATCAATCTAAAGCATGTTCCAGACATTGTCCTGGATATATCAATCTAAAGCTTGTTCCAGACATTGTCCCTGGATATATCAATCTAAAGCATGTTCCAGACATTGTCCTGGATATATCAATCTAAAGCTTGTTCCAGACATTGTCCCTGGATATATCAATCTAAAGCTTGTTCCAGACATTGTCCTGGATATATCAATCTAAAGCATGTTCCAGACATTGTCCCTGGATATATCAATCTAAAGCTTGTTCCAGACATTGTCCCTGGATATATCAATCTAAAGCTTGTTCCAGACATTGTCCTGGATATATCAATCTAAAGCTTGTTCCAGACATTGTCCTGGATATATCAATCTAAAGCATGTTCCAGACATTGTCCTGGATATATCAATCTAAAGCTTGTTCCAGACATTGTCCTGGATATATCAATCTAAAGCTTGTTCCAGACATTGTCCTGGATATATCAATCTAAAGCTTGTTCCAGACATTGTCCTGGATATATCAATCTAAAGCTTGTTCCAGACAAACACTGCCCCTGGATATATCAATCTAAAGCTTGTTCCAGACGAACACTGCCCCTGGATATATCAATCTAAAGCTTGTTCCAGACATTGTCCTGGACATATCAATCTAAATCTTGTTCCAGACATTGTCCTGGATATATCAATCTAAATCTTGTTCCAGACATTGTTCTGGATATATCAATCTAAAGCTTGTTCCAGACATTGTCCTGGATATATCAATCTAAAGCTTGTTCCAGACAAACACTGCCCCTGGATATATCAATCTAAAGCTTTTTCCAGACGAACACTGCCCCTGGATATATCAATCTAAAGCTTGTTCCAGACGAACACTGCCCCTGGATATATCAATCTAAATCTTGTTCCAGACATTGTCCTGGATATATCAATCTAAAGCTCGTTCCAGACGAACACTGCCCCTGGATATATCAATCTAAAGCTTGTTCCAGACGAACACTGCCCCTGGATATATCAATCTAAAGCTTGTTCCAGACAAATACTGCCCTTGGATATATCAATCTAAAGCTTGTTCCAGACAAATACTGCCCTTGGATATATCAATCTAAAGCTTGTTCCAGACAAACAATGCCCCTGGATATATCAATCTAAAGCTTGTTCCAGATAAACACTGCCCCTGGATATATCAATCTCCAACTTATTTCAAACATTACCTCTGGATATATCAATTTGAAATTTGTTTAAAGCAACACTACCCATATATAAATGAACATGAAACTTCTGTGACATACAAACATAGAAACAAACCTCTGCCAACAGCCTGAAGTAGAGAAATGCCAAGCCTGCCGGAGTGTTGACATGCATTTGACAACTCTGCAGACACAAATGTTACAAAATGAACACAAATTATTTCTTAGAAAGACTTAAAAGTAAACAAATCAACGATTTACAACTTTTCCTACAAAGCAGCAACTGTCACCATTAAAGATAAAACAAATTATAATTGCATGATTTTAAAAGACTTTACATCTATCATAATTTGTTGTTTGTTATTTTCTGAAAATTATACAACCTTGAATTGTTCTATGACCATTAACTGCATCCTTTCTGCTAATCAGGGCATCTATGTCACACATTCTCAAGCAATCAATCACAGTTTTCTTGTCTTTTTTGAGAAGCAAAGGCTATGGGCAAAGTCTTTCCATCTATCCCTTTCACTATTTCTTTTGTTCACCCAAAGACAAAGGAATTGATTAAACTTTTTATCGTCTGTCCTTAGAAGAGTGGGCATTCAAGCGCACTGGGTTGTAGTTAATTTGTGCCTTTCTTTGCCCAAAACATCTGACTTTAGCACAGCATTTTTGAGTACCCGGTTGCCTTCCCTCTTTAATCTTTACTCACTTGTGGCCAGACTAGACTGGTTAGTCTGGTTCTAGTGGCACTGCAAAGAGGAGAAGTAGGGTTTGGATGGTTCTGGTGCAACAAATTGGGGCAAGCCATCAGCTGCGAGTCACTGACAGCTTCCAGCTCTGCTGCTGTGAGTTGCTGACAGCTTCCAGTTCTGCTGCTGTGAGTCACTGACAGCTTTCAGCTCTGCTGCTGTGAGTCACCGACAGCTTCCAGCTCCGCTGCTGTGAGTCACTGACAGCTTTCAGCTCCGCTGCTGTGAGTTGCTGACAGCTTCCAGCTCTGCTGCTGTGAGTCACTGACAGCTTTCAGCTCCGCTGCTGTGAGTCACTGACAGCTTCCAGCTCCGCTGCTGTGAGTCACTGACAGCTTCCAGCTCCGCTGCTATGAGTTGCTGACAGCTTCCAACTTTCGCTGCTGTGAGTCGCTGACAGCTTTCAGCTCTGCTGCTGTGATTTGCTGACAGTTTCCAGCTCCGCATCTGTGAGTTGCTGACAGTTTCCAGCTCCGCATCTGTGAGTTGCTGACAGCTTCCAGTTCTGCTGCTGTGAGTTTCTGACAGCTTCCAGCTCTGCTGCTGTGAGTTGCTGACAGCTTCCAGCTCTGCTGTTGTGAGTTGCTGACAGCTTCCAGCTCTGCTGCTGTGAGTTGCTGACAGCTTCCAGCTCTGCTGCTGTGAGTTGCCGACAGCTTCCAGCTCTGCTGCTGTGAGTTGCTGACAGCTTCCAGCTCCGCTGCTGTGAGTTGCCGACAGCTTCCAGCTCCGCTGCTGTGAGTTACCGACAGCTTCCAGCTCCGCTGGTGTGTGTTGCCAACAGCTTCCAGCTCCGCTGCTGTGAGTTGCTGACAGCTTCCAGCTCCGCTTCTGTGAGTTGCTGACAGCTTCCAGCTCCGCTTCTGTGAGTTGCTGACAGCTTCCAGCTCCACTGCTGTGAGACGTCTTGCCTCCTTTCCATCCATTCCAATTCTTGGACATTTCCTTCACTTCCAGTTTAAGCCAATATTTGAATATTTGTGAGGGTTTCTATGACTTCTCATCCTTAGGTATTCCTGAATACTCCTTGTTTTCTTTCCCCCCTGGATCCATGATGGCATCAGGTCTACTTAGTGTATATTCAATTTCTATTCATAATCTGTTGCTTAAATGGCCCTTTTTGTTCTCTCCCAGATAAGTTAATTTCTGATCTTGTCATCTGACATTCAGCCAGAGTTTGTCACAAGCAGTTGTTTAGAAATATCCCTAACTTTGGTTGTATTATTCACCATCCATGTCATTGATACAGACTCTCAACCTCTGCTTCATAGTGTCAATATAACATTATGTCAAAGTCTAGCTATGATGTCATAATCTCAATCATAATTTCAAGGAGTAGGTTTCATGTATGTTTGTTACTAATCCAGGAGTTTTTGCACCCTTGTTCTTTAGCCTATCAACATTTAATAATATACATGGAATAATGAAGTCATTGAGGCTTTCTTAACATGAAGACCACCTGTGTTCAATGCAAGCACTCCAGTTAACTCAGTGTAAAAAAAAAAGTTTGTTTTTCACCAGGAAGGAGTGAAATCTGAGAAGACAGAACTGGGCCATTCTCTCCTAAAAGTTTTGGACAAAGAAGGAGAAGAATTTGGGAAGACAGAACTGGGCCATTCTCTCCTAAAAGTTTTGGACAGAGAAGGAGAAGAATTTGGGAAGACAGAACTGGGCCATTCTCTGCTAAAAGTTTTGGACAGAGAAGGAGAAGAATTTGGGAAGACAGAACTGGGCCATTCTCTGCTAAAAGTTTTGGACAGAGAAGGAGAAGAATTTGGGAAGACAGAACTGGGCCATTCTCTGCTAAAAGTTTTGGACAGAGAAGGAGAAGAATTTGGGAAGACAGAACTGGGCCATTCTCTGCTAAAAGTTTTGGACAGAGAAGGAGAAGAATTTGGGAAGACAGAACTGGGCCATTCTCTGCTAAAAGTTTTGGACAGAGAAGGAGAAGAATTTGGGAAGACAGAACTGGGCCATTCTCTGCTAAAAACGTTTTTGGTCCAGGAAGGAGAAGAATCTGGGAAGACAGAACTGGACCATTCTCTGCTAAAAGTTTTGGACAGAGAAGGAGAAGAATTTGGGAAGACAGAACTGGGCCATTCTCTGCTAAAAGTTTTGGACAGAGAAGGAGAAGAATTTGGGAAGACAGAACTGGGCCATTCTCTGCTAAAAGTTTTGGACAGAGAAGGAGAAGAATTTGGGAAGACAGAACTGGACCATTCTCTGCTAAAAACGTTTTTGGTCCAGGAAGGAGAAGAATCTGGGAAGACAGAACTGGACCATTCTCTGCTAAAAGTTTTGGACAGAGAAGGAGAAGAATTTGGGAAGACAGAACTGGGCCATTCTCTGCTAAAAGTTTTGGACAGAGAAGGAGAAGAATTTGGGAAGACAGAACTGGGCCATTCTCTGCTAAAAGTTTTGGACAGAGAAGGAGAAGAATTTGGGAAGACAGAACTGGGCCATTCTCTGCTAAAAGTTTTGGACAGAGAAGGAGAAGAATTTGGGAAGACAGAACTGGGCCATTCTTTCCTAGATGACAAATCCAAAAGAAGTCCAGTTTCTAAACTTCACTCCCTAATGGCAATAATGCTTTGGGATATGACTGAGTGATATCTGCAGGTGTTTGTTAATTGCTTTATTTTAAAATTCTTTTAGACTGATAATCTATGCAGTACATTTGTTGTTATTGCTATTGCATACCTGTAGCTACAACTGTTCTGAGAAAATTGCTGTCACTAAAAAAGGCAACACTAAAGATGTGTTGTGGCTAAACTAGGAAGATGAACTTCAATTGCTACTTCACAGGGACTGACTACAACAGCAGCTTTACCTTCCCCTGGTTCGATCTGGGCAGCATGGGAAGTAGCAAATCCCTGGATCACACAGTCGGACAAGTGGTGAGCAAAGTCTGTCACGGCTGTCACCACTGCTTCTAGTTCTGAGGATGATAACACAAGGTTACTTTCAAATCTACTACTTCCATGAAATGTAATGCTAATGTCAAATCTATTACTTCCATGAAATGTAATGCTATTGTCAAATCTATTACTTCCATGAAATGTAATGCTATTGTCAAATCTATTACTTCCATGAAAGGTAATGCTATTGTCAAATCTACTACTTCCATGAAATGTAATGCTATTGTCAAATCTACTACTTCCATGAAATGTAATGCTATTGTCAAATCTACTACTTCCATGAAATGTAATGCTATTGTCAAATCTACTACTTCCATGAAATGTAATGCTAATGTCAAATCTATTACTTCCATGAAATGTAATGCTAATGTCAAATCTATTACTTCCATGAAATGTAATGCTATTGTCAAATCTATTACTTCCATGAAAGGTAATGCTATTGTCAAATCTACTACTTCCATGAAATGTAATGCTATTGTCAAATCTACTACTTCCATGAAATGTAATGCTATTGTCAAATCTACTACTTCCATGAAATGTAATGCTATTGTCAAATCTACTACTTCCATGAAATGTAATGCTATTGTCAAATCTACTACTTCCATGAAATGTAATGCTATTGTCAAATCTACTACTTCCATGAAATGTAATGCTATTGTCAAATCTACTACTTTCATGAAATGTAATGCTATTGTCAAATCTACTACTTTCATGAAATGTAATGCTATTGTCAAATCTATCACTACTATAAAATGTAATGCTATTGTCAAATCTACTACTTCCATGAAATGTAATGCTATTGTCAAATCTATCACTACTATAAAATGTAATGCTATTGTCAAATCTACTACTTCCATGAAATGTAATGCTATTGTCAAATCTATTACTACTATAAAATGTAATGCTATTGTCAAATCTACTACTTCCATGAAATGTAATACTATTGCCAAATCTATCACTACTATAAAATGTAATACTATTGTCAAATCTATTACTACTATGAAATGTAATACTATTGTAAAATCTATCACTACTATGAAATGTAATGCTATTGTTAAATATATTACTACTATGAAATATAATACTGCTGTCAAATATATTGCTACTATGAAATGTAATACTACAGTTAAATATATTACTACTTAAAAATGTAATGCTATTGTCAAATCCATTACTACTATGAAATGCAATACTACAGTGAAATCTATTACTATTATGAAACAGAAAATGCCACTATGAAATAAAAATACTTGCATTAAGCACACAATCAATCAGAAATTAAATATTTTTCTAACTGATTTTCTCTCACATTCTTACTCAATTGTTGAGGATGATACAAGGTTCTAGTCCCATGATCCTCTGGCAAACTCAAGTGCTGCCATCTGAGGAGTTTCTGGTCGCTCTACTTCGGGTCTTCCTTGAACTTGGCCTTACTCTCCTCTTTTTGTATTTTTTTTTCTCGTTCGCCAGCTTTTACCTCTGACGAAGTCTCTAGAGACTAGGAACTGAATTTTGCGTGTGAATCCATTTTCCCTGCGAGGGACCCCAGCCGTGGGGCCCAGATAACTCCGACTTCGGAGGTACTCACATTTTTTCCATCGATAAGTGATTGACGTTTCAAGCCAGGCCTCGCTGGTTGCAGCAGAGAGAAATCATAAATAAAAATCCCAACCCGTGTAGCCGGGATTTGAACCAACAACCTCTCTGTCTCGAGGCCAGTGTCTTGCCCCGAGACCAACCAGTTCCCCCTTTTTTTGTATATAACGTAACAAGTAAGGGTTACCTTCTGTCTTACTAGATGTATTGGGAATATGGTGTTGGTGACCATGATTATGGCACATTTTTGGGTGATTAGGCTGATATCATGTCAGGCCACCTTTACTTTCTAGAAAAATCTCTGGTACCAATTTTTAGAGTATGGGTAAACCCTGGATCTGAACCAATAAAATCTGCCATTTCTGAGAATTGAATCCTGATCAGAACCATGCGCACTAACCACTCAGCTACAGAGGTTCGCTTTCTGTATATGTTTGCATGGATTACAATGATGAGACATTGGCAAGTCATTTTATTTTGTGTGGCCTCTGTGTGGGTTTTCCTGCATGGATTACAATGATGAGACATTGACAATTCATTTTATTTTGTGTGGCCTCTGTGTGAAGTTCACGACTGACTTAACAATCTCTTTGAAGGTCCTGTCACTGCCAATTTTGATCAAGTTGCTGCTTTCCTTTCTGTTGTGCCAGGATTTGAACCCACAACCTCTCTGTCTTGAGACCAGCGTCTTGCCTTGAGACCGACCAATCCCGATTGTCCCAATTATATTTAGATTTTCTGAGGTATTTTGTACATTTATTTTTGTGAGAACTATATGAAACCTCTGCTCCTGTATCATTTAAATGTACAAAATCTTAAAGAAAGAAACACACAAAATTCCCTGAAACTCTGTGAGTCAAATATACAAACCTACCAGCTCTATCTGCACCATAAGCTGAGGCACTGTTATGAAGCCTGGACAGACAGGACAACACAGGCGATGCTCTTGAAATGAGATACTCTGTGGATTTATCAAAATAAAAGAGGTCAATTTAAAGAAAAAATCATCTTAAAGACAAGCAACATACATAATGGTTTGTGACTGTGAAACAGGGAGAGACCTTTTTAAATGAATGTCAAGGCCAAACTCCCATGACAACATTAACAACTTAAACAGAAGAGACCAAACCACCATCTTCAGACTTAGAACCGGTTATGTACCTTTGAACAATGGCATCATTAGAATACAACGAAACCAAACTCCAACATGTCCACTCTGTGAACACCCACATGAAACAGTAGAACATCACCTTTTTGACTGTCCAAAACTCACTGGCATCTAAGCAACTCTCATTCCTCAAAGACCTGATAAATGGAACACCTTGTATACAGACCTACAAGGGAACTCATAAATACCTGCAGATATCACTACATGACATTGAGTCGAAGGGCGTCAGCTCACAGGCTTCTGAATCCATAACAACAACATGAATGTGATTTACATCAGGGGAGGTAATTATCACAATTGCCCTGTTTCAATTGAAAACTAGGTAACAACCTACATACTTATAAAAACATAAAATATCTATGGACACATAATTACAATAGTGGATTAGAAAAAAGATTCATCTTGGATGTTGGAGTTTTCTACCTCTATGTTATTATTTGATTTTATTATTTGAACAACCTACATACTTATAAAAACATAAAATATCTATGGACACATAATTACAATAGTGGATTAGAAAAAAGATTCATCTTGGATGTTGGAGTTTTCTACTACCTCTATGTTATTATTTGATTTTATTATTTGAACAACCTACATACTTATAAAAACATAAAATATCTATGGACACATAATTACAATAGTGGATTAGAAAAAAGATTCATCTTGGATGTTGGAGTTTTCTACCTCTATGTTATTATTTGATTTTATTATTTGAACAACCTACATACTTATAAAAACATAAAATATCTATGGACACATAATTACAATAGTGGATTAGAAAAAAGATTCATCTTGGATGTTGGAGTTTTCTACCTCTATGTTATTATTTGATTTTATTAATTGAACAACCTACATACTTATAAAAACATAAAATATCTATGGACACATAATTACAATAGTGGATTAGAAAAAAGATTCATCTTGGATGTTGGAGTACACTTTGTGGATAAGAAATAGACTGTGCTATTGTTTTTGATGAACACCAGGAATATTACAAAGAATCAAACACTATTCCAAACAAGAATTTCAGAAACTATAGAAACAGACATGCACTGCCATATGGTAATTGTTAAATAATTTTGTTAAAACTCATAGTCTCAAGAACAGGGAAGAAATAACATTTGTAAACAGTATCAAAGAACTATAACAATAACCATTAAAAAAAAATGAGAAACAAAAATAATGGGACACTATTCATGAAGGAAAGTCTGGAAACCTACAAACAACAGTATGGGCTGAGGGTAAGCAAAGGCAAGAAAGGAAGAAAGGAACAATCTAGGATGTAAAATAAGGATGAACAAAGATCATGAGAAGTTGTGAAATAATAAGAAGACATGTGAAAGAAGAAATTGATCAACAATGCTACAGAACAGCATACATGAAAATGGTGAAGATGAATTACAACAATTATTTTCTTAACAGTGGACCAGACTATTCACAAATTGATGTGAGAAAATGCTCTCTCATCATCATCATGTGCCATACCGGTTGGCGTAGGTGATCATGTCCCTCCACAATCTTCTATCCACAGTGCATTGTATCAGTTCTGTTGACTGTTTTCCATGCCATGACACCAAGCTATCCAGTATTTTCTCTCTTTGTCGCCCGCAATCTCTCTTTCCTTTTATTTTGTCAGTTGTAACCAAGTATTCCAACTTTCCTCTTCTCATGATGTGCCCGAAAAATGTTGATTGCTTCTTTCTGATGTTTTTTAAGAGCTCCCTTTTTGTGTTGGCCTCTTTGAGAACTTCCTCATTGGTAACAGTAACTTATAAGCTTTCTTTTTTAATTTTTCTGTCTAATAATTCATCTTCATTGTTGAATTGATTTTTTTCCCACTTTTTTTTTTCTACACTACATTAATTAAAAAAAAATATCAAAATATGAAGTTCAAATTTCAAATAAAACTGGTCAACTTAGATATCTCCATTCAAAGGGAAACAATTCTGCCCAATCTGGCAGAGATATTGTAAAATAGATTCAGAACATATACAAGAGTTAACATCTACCAACCTGCAGTACAAGTACTTGCAGCATATGCTGGGTTATCTCCCTGTTCTATTGCATCTTCAATCATGGCAGCTGCTTCTCTTACAGTCTGACCTGGTTTAGGTGGTATACCAATCAATCAGTTAATACAACAAATACTTACATCAAAAATAAATAAAATATATTAATATTATAACAAATAAAATATTAAAGAAATAAATTCCTGAATCAGAAAGACAGCTTCCACATTTGGTAAACTTAAAGATAGAGCATGGGCCAACCTCCTGCGTGTTACCAGGGCCTTGTTATGAAGGAAGTAAAGAATAGTGACACTATGACCTTCCAGGCATGTCGTAAGAGGCGACTAAGGAGGTTGATCGATGGCTTGACAAGCTGTCATTGTAAAAAGTATTGTTATGGAAACAGAGCCATAGATTTTAGAAGCAGTGATCTCTGCAATATGTGCCATTTTGGCACGTAAGGTTTCTGTTTTGAGATTGTGGTTCTGCCCTATGCGCCATCTTCAGCTCGAAAGGACGATAGATAGATAGATGGCCAACACCAAACTAATACTCAGGACAAAGATTCAAATTTACCAAAGTTGTGTGCTTAGTACACTTCTATACGGATCAGAAACTTGAACTACCTATGCAGGGCAGGATAAAAGGTTAAATAACTTTCATGTGTTTTGCCTTCAAAAGATTGTGAACATCAAATGGCATAACAAAGTAACCAACTCTAATGTCTTACAACAAGCCAAAGTCCCATTCATCGTGGCAGAACAAAGTAACCAACTCTAATGTCTTACAACAAGCCAAAGTCCCATTCATCATGGCAGAACAAAGTAACCAACTCTAATGTCTTACAACAAGTCAAAGTCCCATTCATCATGGCAGAACAAAGTAACCAACTCTAATGTCTTACAACAAGTCAAAGTCCCATTCATCATGGCAGAACAAAGTAACCAACTCTAATGTCTTACAACAAGCCAAACTCCCATTCATCATGGCAGAACAAAGTAACCAACTCTAATGTCTTACAACAAGCCAAACTCCCGCCCATCATGGCAGAACAAAGTAACCAATTATAATGTCTTACAACAAGCCAAACTCCCATTCATCATGGCAGAACAAAGTAACCAATTCTAATGTCTTACAACAAGCCAAACTCCCGTCCATCATGGCAGAACAAAGTAACCAATTCTAATGTCTTACAACAAGCCAAACTCCCGTCCATCATGGCAGAACAAAGTAACCAATTCTAATGTCTTACAACAAGTCAAACTCCCATTCATCATGGCAACACTTAGGAGTCAAAGACTAAGGTGGCTGGTCATGTAAGAAAAATGGCAAACAATCGAGTTCCCAAACAAATACTGAATGGTGAACTTAGGGATGGAAAGAGACCAAAGGGCAGCCCACTGCTGAGATATAAAGATGTTTGCAGGGCTTCCTTGAGGGAATTCTCTATCAGTGAAAGGAACTGGGAAAATCTGGCTGCAGAAAGTAGCATATGGAAAACAAAAATAAAGAACAGTACAGCAACATTTAAGGAAGTGTAGATCCCCTCCTCAGCAAGTCCTGCAGTGTCTGGCGACTGACGACGCCAGTTCTGTGTTGGTTGGTAAGTCCTCATATACGCCCACTAAGTTTCTCATTTCTGGCAGTGGCCGTGTTTTTTTATGACAGGTAAAGATATCCCTCATGTCAGGTAAGGATATTACTCAAACTGTGTCTAACTTTGAGTGGTTTTTTTTAATGACAGGTAAGGATATTACTCAAACTGTGTCTAACTTTGAGTGTTTTTTTTTTAATGACAGGTAAGGATATTACTCAAACTGTGTCTAACTTTGAGTGTTTTTTTTTAATGACAGGTAAGGATATTACTCAAACTGTGTCTAACTTTGAGTGTTTTTTTTTAATGACAGGTAAGGATATTACTCAACTGTGTCTAACTTTGAGTGGTTTTTTTTAATGACAGGTAAGGATATTACTCAAACTGTGTCTAACTTTGAGTGTTTTTTTTAATGACAGGTAAGGATATTACTCAAACTGTGTCTAACTTTGAGTTTTTTTTTAATGACAGGTAAGGATATTACTCAAACTGTGTCTAACTTTGAGTGTTTTTTTTTAATGACAGGTAAGGATATTACTCAAACTGTGTCTAACTTTGAGTGTTTTTTTTAAATGACAGGTAAGGATATTACTCAAACTGTGTCTAACTTTGAGTGTTTTTTTTTAATGACAGGTAAGGATATTACTCAAACTGTGTCTAACTTTAAGTGCTTTTTTTAATGACAGGTAAGGATATTACTCAAACTGAGTCTAACTTTAAGTGTTTTTTTTTATGACAGGTAAGGATATTACTCAAACTGAGTCTAACTTTGAGTGTTTTTTTTAATGACAGGTAAGGATATTACTCAAACTGAGTCTAACTTTAAGTATTTTTTTTAATGACAGGTAAGGATATTACTCAAACTGAGTCTAACTTTAAGTGTTTTTTTTTAATGACAGGTAAGGATATTACTCAAACTGTGTCTAACTTTAAGTGTTTTTTTTAATGACAGGTAAGGATATTACTCAAACTGTGTCTAACTTTAAGTATTTTTTTTAATGACAGGTAAGGATATTACTCAAACTGAGTCTAACTTTAAGTGTTTTTTTAATGACAGGTAAGGATATTACTCAAACTGTGTCTAACTTTAAGTATTTTTTTTAAAGACAGGTAAGGATATTACTCAAACTGTGTCTAACTTTAAGTATTTTTTTTAATGACAGGTAAGGATATTACTCAAACTGTGTCTAACTTTAAGTATTTTTTTTAATGACAGGTAAGGATCTTACTCAAACTGTGTCTAACTTTGAGTGTTTTTTTTTTAATGATAGGTAAGGATATTACTCAAACTGTGTCTAACTTTGAGTGTTTTTTTTTATGACAAGTAAGGATATTATTTGTCACTGGGTAGACAGATAGTGTGTTACCGGGGCCTCATTATGAGTAAAGAATAGTGACACTGTGTACTTCCAAGCATGTCGTAAGAGGCGACTAAGGAGGTTGATCGATGGCTTGACAAGCTGTCATTGTAAAAAGTATAGTTATAGAAACAGAACCATAAATTTTATGTGCCATTTTGGCACGCAAGTATTCTGTTTTGTGATTGTGGTTCTGCCCTATGTGCCGTCTTCGGCTCGAAAGGACAATAGATAGAAGGATATTACTCAAACTGTGTCTAACTTTGAGTGTTTTTTTTATGACAGGTAAGGATATTACTCAAACTGTGTCTAACTTTAAGTATTTTTTTTAATGACAGGTAAGGATATTACTCAAACTGTGTCTAACTTTGAGTGTTTTTTTTAAGACAGGTAAGGATATCACTCAAACTGTGTCTAACTTTGAGTGTTTTTTTTATGACTGGTAAGGATATTACTCAAACTGTGTCTAACTTTAAGTGTTTTTAATGACAGGTAAGGATATCTCTCAACCTGTGTCTAACTTTAAGTATTTTTTAAAGCAATATAATAAACGAGCATACAGAGTGAAGAAAGTTATTATCAAATGGGTATTTCATGAGTTTAATAGCAATCCCTATTAATTTCAATACACAAAAACAAAACACAGGGAGTAAGTATAGGGCATGAAAATAAAACTGTAGATGTACAGGAATAAGTATAGGACATGAAAATAAAACTGTAGATGTACAGGAATAAGTATAGGACATGAAAATAAAACTGTAGATGTACAGGAATAAGTATAGGACATGAAAATAAAACTGTAGATGTACAGGAATAAGAGTAAATGACCTTACTTAATATCTGCCTCCTTAAACTATCAATATCTGCTGTTAATCTTGCTGCAAGCTCCTCCTTCTCTATCTCCAGCTGATTAAACTTCTCAGTCAAAAGTGTCACTTGCTTGTCAAGTTCTGCCTGGAGGCGGTCCCTGTCAGCCTCTGTTTCTGCCAGCTTGCTCTCTGCTTGTGTTATTCTTTCATCTGTTGAGTGAACCAATATCACAGTCTAGAAAACAAAAACTAATTTAACCATACTTCTCTGGCCTTCTATTTTCATAGACATCACATATTCCAACCTACATCTTCTCCACACATGCCCAACAAATCTGGACTACCTCTTCTAATAAAAAAAATATTATGTCCAAAAATATTATACCCCATTAACGATTTTTTATGATGTACTGAGCTTTTGTATTTTTATCTATATTTTGACCAATTTTAATTAAGAACAAAAATGATAGAGAAGTTCATTTAGTTCAAATTAGTTATTTCACAACTGAAGTAGTCACTTACTTTGTTAGTAAACCATAGAAGTCATTCTGAGCCAAAGACATGTTGGCCACTGACTATAATGTTAGAAGAACATTTGGAGATGAATCTATATCAGCCTGAGAGACTGTACAATCTTTGCAAGAGACAAGAAAAAATGCCTATTAAACTAACCATTAGAGAGCAGCAGCAACAACTGGTATTATTAACACCCACAATTCCTTTCACTTACGTAATCTTGTTTCAATGTTTTCCTTCTCAGTCCTAACCTGGTCAAGCTGCATTTTTAAGGTCTCATTGCTCTCCGTCAGTTCTTGCTCTTTCTCGTGAGCTTGTTCTCTAGTTTCCTGCAGCTGGCTGGTGACCGATGCCAATTCAGTGACTTTGACATCAAGGTCAGACTCTAGTTGTGACTTTGCCTCCTCAAGGCTGCGAATTCTTGCTTCTAAATCCTGAGATTGGTACATTTATGAAAATTAGAAAAGATGTCAGGACAGGTGAAATGTCTTTAATCATTTAAGTGGATAGTATACATCTAAAGTCAATTTCTATTCAAGATTATTTGTTTTAAAATGTCACAATATATGAATGCGCCAATACATGCACCATACAAACACAAATATAAATATCATGAACATACAGACCTTCATTAATGGATGCTTGCGCAGAATAAAGAGAAGGAAAAGGCAGGAAAAAAATCACTAATGCAGAATTATGGAAAAGTACCAGTCAAATACCAGTGAACACAGAGATACAATGAAGATGATGGACCTGGATAGGACACACACTGCAGAAGCCAACTGAGAGCATTACATGACAGGCTCTTTTTTGGAATTCTCAGGAGAAGAGATAAAGAGGTAGACTAAAATATTCTTGGAGAAGACAGATGGAGGCAGAGATGAAGATGATGGGGAAGACATGGAATGGTCTTAAAAGAATGACAAGAAACAACAACTAGGAAAGTGTTTGTTGAAGACCTATGCTCCACAGGGAGCTGAAAGTGTTTATTGAAAACCTATGCTCCACAGGGAGCTGGAAGTGTTTGTTGAAGACCTATGCTCTACAGGAAGCTGAAAGTGTTGAAGACCTATGCTCCATAGAATAGAAGAAGGAACACACCCACATTAACACCAGAAGATGTCTTCAGGAAACAAGCCCACAAAGACAAAATAAAATTTCATTAAATTTGTCACGGTAGGAGACTTGATGCAGCTATATTGTACTTCTTCATAAGCTTTTGTGCAATGGACAAGTCTGTAAAAATATTCCATTTTCCTTGGACAAGTGCTGCACGAGATAGGATCCGTTTTATTGGTGTATACTATGTGCAGTCAGAAAACAATGACCAGGTCAGGATTTGGAAATGAAAGTGGCAAGAGTTATAGTAAGTGTTCTTTCTCCTTTGTGTTTGCACACTGACCAGTGTGAACTCCTCTGGTACTGTGTGTTTTTGCGCACTTTTCTGCACGTTTCTTCACATACACGACAGCCACACTCAGGTTACCATTTCCTTTTCATTTTGACCTCGGTCTGACACACAGGGAAGACATTTTTATTTTCTTTAACATATTTCGATTATTTTTGTTTTTAATGTTTCGTTACTGGCTAGCTATGTAGGATTAGTTTTACTTACATATCCGTGTGTGTGATTTTTTGTTTGTTCCTGCTGAAGGCCTATTGGGCTGAAACGTCGTTTAATCTGTGTCGTCTACTTATCACGTAAAGCTTCTAACATACCATTTTTTCTATTTTTTATTTTTCCTTATAGTAAGTGTGACCTGAGTCTTCTCTTTCTTCATTTTCATATGAAGGTGGCTACTTCATAGGCTAAATCTTTTAAGCTGGATAACTTCCAGGGACACTGGATGACAACTGCCTCCTTCAGCATCATCATTTGATGATTTGTAAGCAAAAGAAGATACAGGAGCAAGAAAACATTCAAGTAGCAAGATGACTGCTAATGTTGACCACAGTCCTTGCTGATGTTACAAAAATGGAGTCTCACAATGTGATGATTTGTAAGCAAAAGAACATACAGGAATAAGAAAGCATTCAAGCAGCAAGATGACTGCAAATGTTGACCACAGCCCTTGCTGATGTTACAAAAATGGAGTCTCACAATGTGCCACATTTAAGGGTAGTTTCCACCTCAGTCTACATCAAGTAATATGGGTACAACTGCACGATCAATTTAATATTTTTAACAATTGCAGACAGTAGCAATTTAAAAACAATGTGCTTCCTGTCTCCCTTGGTACAAAAAGAGTTCAATAAATACAAATTCAAAATACTGCAAATTATTTCATTACTGCTAACTCAACTGATATTGTGATTCTTAAATGATATAGTTTGTCAAATTTTCATGATCTTCTTCTGCATTCAGTTTTCTATGTTCATAAAAATAAACAGAAGATGAATCATCTCCATACATTTAATCGTTAGCAGGAGGTCAGCACCCTAGAGCCCTTTTGTGCTAGCCTTAGGGCCAAATGTGAGTTCTTAGATCTCTGTACAGTTGGCATGCTTGAAGAACATACTCTAGAGTCTGTAGACCAATATAACCACAGAGCATATTCATTAAACGTGTAGTGAATAATGTCCAACTGTCATTACTGGACACCCTTGAATTTTTTATGTTAAGAATTTGATCAATTATTACTCATATTAACATATTTCTTCTTTCTCTTTGCAGCAGAACAAGAAGGAATTTGTGTCAGACACACCTCGTGGAATTTGGTTATGGAAGGCCACAGTATCACTGCAAACAAATTAAATCCATAATTGCTCAACCGCTCGTGCCAGCGTTATCATCCGAATTAATATCTCATGTCCCAAACAAAGAAAGGTAACTGTAGTCCCCATCGTAGCAGTTTCAGCACACGCTAAAAGACATAAAGCGAAACCGCGCAGAAAGTGAACACAGACTTTGGACTTCCGTTACAAAGATGGTAGATCTTGGTCACATTATCTCGATTGCTGTAGAAAGTGCATTCGGAATCTGATTAATTTCGGTTCTCCGTTGTACTTTTCTGCGTTAAAGTGTAAATGATGACAAACTTTGTACTTCCGTTACAAAGATGGTGGATCTAGGTCATGTTCTCTCGATTGCTGCAGAAAGTGCATTTGGAATCTGATTAATTTCGGTTCTCCGTTGTACTTTTCTGCATTAAAGTATAAATGATGATCTACTAATTACATCTGTGTGGCTAAAGCGAAGTTGTACGCTGGCAACAGAACTTTTAGACAAATCAAGTGTTGTGAATGCGACCTTCCAATGTCTAGACTTGATCTGCGCTTTACGTCACATTGGTGCTGTTCATGACTGTCATTGGAATTCCTTGACGCAAATTATTTCCATGTTACTTATTAATGTAAAGTACTTCGTCAGCCACAGTTTTATCTCTTTAGGGAATTTGCACCGTGTTTTTGTTCGCCATAGGCTGCTTTCACTAGAGTAATCAGGAATCTAAAGGGAGCGAAATTGTGTGTACGACATTTTTGTGTGCTACGTCATCATAATGGCTCATCATACATCCATAGACTGGCCATACGATAATCTTACGGTCTGTTGTTTGATGTGCGACGGGGGATAATCTGACGACTGTGTGTCTAAATGTTCGGAATTGGAGTCAACAACGATGGCCTAACATCATCAGCGCTATACAATTTTTTAAAAATATGACGAACATCATTTTCAAGAGGACGTGAATTTCCGGTATATTGTGGATAGGCGGTGGGAACAATTGCAGGCTATACATGAAAAGTGTTCCTTGTTGCAGTTTCCTCACATTCCAAGTCGGCTTGTTGCAGGAGCTACTGAGTTAAGTGCTCTGTGCACACCGTGAGCTGTGTGTCTTTCGTGGAATTTAACAGAGTAGCAACAAACTGCTTCCACTTCACATGACTGCAGCCATCCTCCACTGGGTGCCCCAAGTCCAGCACACACTATTTGTTCTCTGTCTCTACTGTTTTCTGCCACTTTGTTCTTGGCATGAACATTCTTTGTTCTTCTTCATATGATTGGCTAAATTAAATCAATATGGAAAATATTTGACTGGTCCATTGAATTTGAGATCAGGTAATAGCAGGCAATTTGTAATCAAAATTAAGGTGAAATGAAAGGATATTCAGATTGTGATGTAGCCTCCATTCACCAGAAGATACTCAGAGAGTAACAGGTTAGTATAAGGGATTGGATGTGTGTGGGAAATAAACAGACACATCGACAGACTTTTAAGAAAAAAAAACTGACAGACATTTGAAAAAAAAAAAACTGTCATTTCTTCTAGCTTATGGAGTTTATAGAGTTAATGCCCATAATTTTGTTCTTCAATAACCACCAGCACATTTATGGGCTATGTTGTCAATATCATACCAGACTCTCCCAGAGAAAACCTCAGGTACCCATTTTCAGAAACTGGGTGAATCCTAAAACTGTGTAAACCCCCCCCCCCCCCCCCCCCCCCAAAAAAGAAAAAGCCACATTTAGACATTGAATTTGTCCCATCTGGTCAGTATATAAAAAGCTTCAAGGTCACATACATAATCAAATCAACTATAGCCTCAATGTTGTCATTTCTGTTAATATTTGAGCTTGATCCTGAAAGAGAATTTTGTTTGAAACATTTCACTAATTTAGTGTGGTTTTGTTATTATAATCTGTTGAACTGATCTCTACAATACTTTCACAGCTGTGTAGTGGCAACACCTAGAAGTGTTTTATTACAAAACAATGAATGTAAATAAATTGTGACAATAGCTCTCACCTGACCTTGCTGCCAGTCATCAAAAAACCCCTCAAGGCCAGCAGCCTGGAATATGTGCCAGGTTGGACAGGTAAAGTATGATATACTTCTGACCTCAATGTGTAAAGTCATTTGTACACAAGAGGAGACATGCCTCATGCGTAAAGATTAAAAGGTGATCCACATAAAGTACATACCAGGTGTCTACATCAAAAGTCTACATCAAAAGACACACAATGCATGCTGGAGCTTGCCAGTTATCCAGGTTAAGGATATTTTTTTTTTAAAAATACATTTATAGCTTTCTAAATTAGGTTTGCCGTAGCATTTATTACATTATGGAGGGTGGCATTTATATTTTTGTTATTAACTGAAGAACAGGGGACCTTTTGATTGGAAATATAGAAATGAAGCTAGAGTTTAATCTTTTTAAGAAATTTGGCCACATTTTGATTTTAACTCCATGACCTGGACTCTACAGTCAAATAAATGGGAATTAGTGCTAAATTTATTTTCTTCTTGACGATTGGCAAATTTATGGTATGAGTGGTTGAAGGCCAGGTTGTCCTACACAGGTTTCAGTGGCTGGGTGGACTCAGAGGCTTTGTCAGATAATCTGAGAGTTGAACATGGACCCATCTGGTTAGTAGATGAGCACACTAACCACTTTGCTATAGCAGCTTCTTGACTCTACAGCCATTGATTAATAACAGTACAACAAGTGTGAGCATGCAAAAACACACAAGCATGCCTTTAACATCACAGAGAAGGTCAATCACCAGATGGGAAGAACAATCACACAGCACCAACAGAACCAGCATTTATTTTATTTTTTTGTACAAAAATGTTTTTGGAAGCATTTCCAATTTGTTAACTTCAGTTTCACAATTGACTTGTTTCAGTGGTGTCCTCACAAATTATTTTTATGCTTAAGAAAGTTCAACAGAATCCATATCTTTGTTGCTGTAAACTATTTCTCTTATTATTCCACTAATCATAATTGAATGTGAGAAGCTACTGGACAGTTTAACAACATGGCACTGAAAGAAGCCAAGAGCGTATCTGACAATAACTAGTGTAAAAGAGACAGATGTGGAGAGACATGACTGGCAATGCCTTTGGCCATAGCACCTAATGAATATGATCATCCATGATTCATATCCCTAAAGCAATATTGCCTCTATGAAGAAACTGCAGGACTAGTTAAAAAAAACCAGACACTAATTAAATATTAAATCTTTAACTGTAGGATGTTGGCACATTGTTAAGAAACAATTATCTTTGCAGCATAACAAAGAAAAGAAGAATGACAGAGCTGTATCTCAAGATGGGCACAGAGGAAATATACTGTTAATGCTGATACTGTTAATATTTAGCAAATATATTGTCAATGATCACTTTTTTTAAAAATCACCGGCACACTATGCCTGGCCATCTTTTTTTATCCACAAAAAACACCATGTATCCATTTAAGGCTGAGTGAGCCTAGAATCAGACATTCTCAATAGACCTGCCAATAAGTACTACTTTACTGTCTCTCCACTATAACAAAGACAGCTATATATAGTGTAATCATTTTATTAAATGTCTTTTGTTATTTATTTATATACCAATACCTACCTCTGTACTTGTTTCATAACTGAGACATCATAAACTGAACTACAAAACATGACTTTTTGTTTTTAAAAAAAAAAAGATTAACCTCTTTCTGTTTTTCCAATTTAGAATTGAAACTGCTGACTTCTGCTAACTGTTGAGTGATATCGTCTGCTGATTTCTGAAGATTATTCTGCACCAAATGTTTCTCTTCCACCATTCTGCTCAACTCAAGCTGGTTCTCCTGTTAGCGAATATGTTAGTGTCAGTAGGAAACAAACACAAACTGGGTTAAGAATGAACAGTGATGCCTCAAATGTGAAATTTGAGAGAATTTTTACCCTCAGTTTTAATGTTTCTACTTTCAAACTGTTTAGGTGTAGTAAACAAAAATGTTACCTAGGGCTTTTTACTTTCACCGGGATGCTCTGGCCTTGAGATACATTTTTTGTAAGTAATTGAAAGCTAGAGTACTGGAATTGTGACCAAGCAACTACTGTATTCATAATTAGCCATTGATGTTAGCACAAAATGTTAAGATAAGTTACTGTACTCAGGGATCTACTTCTTCAATCATGGCGTCATTCAGACTAGGACTCCTGACTCTCTTATGAAGTCAGCTGTCTGTTTCAGTGATCGTTGCCCCTTAGAGTTTCTTTCCAGGGAGGTCAGTGTGGACCACATTGTACTCCTTAAGCCTGTGTACTGGGGGGAAATCCTGAAGAACGTGTTTACTCAGGGATCAACATTCCCTGATGAAAGATCCCAATTTTCAAAAGCAACCATCCATTTCCTTCCTATCACGCCAGTTTCTCATTATCAAAGACAACGATCATCACATTCTGAGTTGGTTTAGAAGATGAAAAAAAAGGTGTCCAAAAAACCCTCTTCATTTCCTGTTGGGTAAATTAAGTTTTAGTGAATGGAATGGATATAGTTAGGGTGAACTTTTTAATGGAAAAACCCCTGAATTGTCATCTGATAACACCACTACTCACTAAGTTACAGTAAATACAATTTTCATTTTATTCTACAGTATCTTTATTTTATTTTATTCACGTTTTAATTTAATATCCATGGCTTTTAATTCTTTTTGGTGAACAGGTGAACCTACGACAAAATGCATTATCAAGACAAGAGACAGAGTAAAATAGTGCTGCATGGTAGCCAACCTTCAATGTGGAGACGACACCTAATGATAATAATAATAATAATAATAATTTTATTAGCACCTTAGGTTTTGTGTATTTGCTGTTTTAAGTTTATCGAAATGGGCATTGTTTAGGGTCTGGGAATGGATTTAATTCACTTTCCATTATTTCTAATTGGAAAAACTGATTCAGACTTCAAACGAGATTCAGGGTTCAAACAGCCTACTGGAAAAAATCCAGTTCTAAATAAGAGGCATCACTGTAATTTTAAAGGGAACATAGTTCAGATTTTCACAAAGGGAAATCAGTTCTACTGTTGTAGGGGGAGAGAAAGGAAGAAAGAAAACAAATGAGGGAAGAGAAAGACAATGAGAATAGATGTAAGGAATGGGGGAAAATAAGGAGAGAGGGATAGAGAACAAACCAGGTAGAGAGAGTGAATGGGGGGTGGAGAAAGATATGAAAGTCATGTGAAGAGAATGTGACAGTGAACACAAAGTCAGTTCAAGGGACTAAGTGGTTTTCTCGTGGTTCTTGGGAATTGTGGGAGAGTTCACGGGTAACGATTGGCTGAGGAAAAAAGAGAGTAGGGAAAAGACAGGTTTTGAAGAGGGGGTTGATCAAGCGATGGACCTGTGAGGAGGTCTCGCCGAAAGGCTGGTAGCCAACAGGCCTTTCTTTCTTTCTCTCCCCCTACTACACTACATGGAGACTAACAAGCATAAACAGACACATGCAAACAATGGTTTTGTGTTTAAAAAAAAGATTTGATAACAAAATGTGTCAATTCAAATCATTACAGTGCACATGACCAAAAATTAAAGCAATTGTTACTTAAATATAATAATTAAAAAAATAATATAAATAATAAATAAAAAAAAAGAATTAAGGTAAGATCATTCTTAGAACAAATATCATAATTGAACAAATCCAGAACTAGGAGCTGTCTTCTTGCTGTTCAGCATGACTGTCACATATTTTTATAGAAAATTGGGAATGTGGACAACATGAAAAAACAAATGCTAATTTATTTAATTTCTTTCTAATGGCAGCGATTTTACAGCACAATTTATGTGTTTATCAATTACAGGTGACAATTTTTAAATCAAATTTTATTATGTTAATTACATTAAAAATAAAAAGCAGTTCTATTTTAAGAACTCTATTCGATTCCTTTTTTTGACTCTGCTCTTTAGGTTTTTAAATGACTCCATTTTGAATGTGTGTATTCATTTCTGTTGTTCATATTTCTTTTAAATCAAATCTGCAGATCTGAAAACTTTATGTCAATAGCCATATCTAAAGAAATAGTATGACAATCCATGAAAAATATTGTACGCATTTTCTCTCAAATTCTGATCCATTTAATTAAAACTACATTAAATCTTCTCAGCCTTGTATGTTGTGTCTCAGTTAACAGAATCCTGAGATGTGTGTCTGCATTTTTTGGTCCAGCATTTTTTACTTTAAGACCTCTTCTATGACAGATGAAATGTTACTCTGTCATACACCTCTTCTATGACATGAAATCTTACTCTGTCACAAACCTCTTCTATAACACATGAAATGTTACTCTGTCATAAACCTCTTCTATAACACATGAAATGTTACTCTGTCATAAACCTCTTCTATGACAGATGAAATGTTACTCTGTCACAAACCTCTTCTATGACATGAAATGTTACTCTGTCACAAACCTCTTCTATGACATGAAATGTTACTCTGTCATAAACCTCTTCTATGACATGAAATGTTACTCTGTCACAAACCTCATCTATAACACATGAAATGTTACTCTGTCATAAACCTCTTCTATAACACATGATATATTACTCTGTCACAAACATCTTCTATAACACATGAAATGTCACTCTGTCACAAACATCTTCTATGACACAAGAGATGTTACTCTGTCACAAACATCTTCTACAACACATAAAATGTTACACTGTCACAAACATCTTCTATGACACAAGAGATATTACTTTGTCACAAACCTCTTCTATAAAACAAGAAACATTACTCTATCACAATCCTCCTCTATAACTTGTTCAGTTTGACAAGATAAGATTCTAACTCCATCACATTCTTCTCCTAAGACCAACAAAGTGACACATCTTAAAATCAAAACAAATAATATATGTAAGTCTAACTCTTCTAATTAATTAACAGTTTATATATTTTTTCCCCACAGTTTTTATTTTTGTTGTTGTTGTTGCAAACTAATCTTTTCTGTTGTTTTCTAGCCATCTAAATATGAAGGGGTAAACAAGGACTTATTTCAGATCATCAGCTTTTTAAAACAAATATAATGGGGTTATGGGGGGGAGGTCAGAACTTAAGCACTTGCAACCTGTAGTCATAACAGCGGGGTTGATGACTCATCAGGTGACCATAGCACAAGGCAGTTCTACCTCCTTGTCGGCATCCCCTGGAAACAGCCTGTGTCAAAACAAGTTGGCTAACAGAAGCTAGGTCTGCTGTGTTCCCTGTAGCGGTGGCTCTTACTGATGGAAGACCTAGTAATGCAGCACCTCTAGGCAGGACAAGTCACACAGTTTTCCAGCCATAGCCTGGGACTAGATAACTACTACAATAAAAACCAGGGGACCAGAAGCGCCTGTGACCTGTGGTCGCAATAGCAGGGTCGGCGCACCATCAGCTTACCAAGACCTGGCAGTTCTACCTCCTCGTGGTCTCCCCTGGTAACAGTCTGCATCAAAACAGACTGGCTAACAGAAGCTGTGTTCGCTGTAGTGGTGGCTGTTACTGATATAGAGGACCCAGTATTGCAGTACCTCTGGGCTGGACTAGTAGTTTCCCAGCATAGCCTGGGATAGATGAACTCCCAACTTCTCCAGTAAGAGCCGGGAATGTCAAAAAAGCCATTACGACCCACCACATAAAATGAGTCAAAGGGCAACCTGCCTGCATCAACTCGTGGCAATCTGCCAGCAATCTGCCAACAACAACAACAGTAAAAACAGGAAATGTCAAGAAAGCCACTATGACACACTACACTTGATGAGCCAAAGAGTGTCTCCACTCAGATCAATTTGTGGAATTACATCAACAAAAACAACAAAAGAAATATATTCATAAGATCTTTCTTCCTGGTCTGTGTGTCACATCTACTTATCTACCTACTCTACTCTGGCACTGTGAGTTGTTTGCTCCTAGGCAGCAATATCAGTATGTAGAAGCTATGCCTGTGCTCAAGTTGGGATCATATCTCAAATGGGGGACTGGTTGGTCTGGAGGCAAGACGCCGGTTTCAAGACAGAGAGATTGTGGGTTCAAATCCTGGCTACACTGGTTGGGATTTTTATTTATGATTTCTCTCTGTGGCAACCACCCCTGGCCTGGCTTTAAACGTCAATTACTCATCGACGGAAAAAATATGAGTACCTCTGAAGTCAGAGTTATCTGCCTGTGCTGTGAGGGACCCCTGTGCACATGGCTGCCAGGGAAAAATGGATTAACACGCAAAATTCAGTTCCTAGTCTCTAGGGATTTCATCAGTGGTCAAAGTTGGCGAATGGAAAAAAAAAATTTTCCAAATAAAGTGTTCCTGATAGACGGATGCAATGACTCTTTCTTTCCAGAGGCTAGGGCACTCAAGTAGTTCATGTGTGTCACAAATTCAGGATTCCTATCAAAATGAAATGTAGTGCAAGAATCCATGACCATCAGAAAATAGACACAGGGTGTAATGCCTGGTCACCCAACCATAGAAAATCTCTAGCACCTATTTTTAGAGGCTCAAAGGAAAAAACAATGGTCATATGTTGGACATGTGATGAGAAGAGATAATAACCGAATAGCAAAGCAAGCCCTCATGTGGGAAACAACAGGTAAGAGGAAAAGCGGAAGACCCAGAGAGACACTGAGAAGAACATTGATGAGAGAGGCAAGAGCAGCAGGAATCGGCTCCCTCAATGAGATAGAGCTGCTTGCACAAAACAGAGACAAATGGTGAGATTTGATAAAATATCTTTAAAAGAATTGAAAACTGCTAGAACAAAAATTTATATAAGAGAAGGAATATCTGGGTCTACGCACGATGGGCCGGCTACGGCTCAAAAGGTCAACAGAACCTCAAAGACAAAAACTGCAACACCTGTGACCATGCTAGGTCAGCAAGCTTACTAACCACTTTCCCATTACAGTTTCTGTATGTTTAAAACAAAACAAAACTCTGTTGCTTTATCTTCAACACTTCAGTCTCTCAGAGTTCTACATCTGTCATTATTAGATCCTGACACAGCTTTCTGTTATTGTACATTCCTTGGACAGACTTCATAAATAAAACACATAATAGAAAACACACAAATCAATAAACAGAACTCATACAATAACATCAAAGTATAAACAGTATACAAAAACAATTAACTCAAGAAAAAACAGTGCTGTTACAGAAATGAGTCAGTGAGAATCAAGCCGTAAAGATGATGTAGAACAAAATGGTCAGTTCCAAAATGACAGTGTCAGTAGTGTAGTGGCTAACATAGCAACAAACATGACCAGAGTTCAATCACAGCCTTAACTCTTCAGTTAACCCAGCTCAAAATAAGGAAGAAAATCTGATTCAATGAGAAGAGGAAGGTATTAACAGCAAGGAACATCAGTGACTCCTCATTTCCAAATGCTGTGGTATAGTTAGGTAATATTCCGCCATGATGTACAATATATGATACTCTTCACCTTTTTTTCAGAGAATGAAATGATCTATCTATCTATCTATCTATCTTCCTTTCGAGCCGAAGACAGCACATAGGGCAGAACCACAATCTCAAAAACAGAAACCTTGCGTGCCAAATTGGCACATATTGCAGAGATCACTGCTTCTAAAATCTATGGCTCTGTTTCCATAACAATACTTTTTACAATGACAGCTTGTCAAGCCATCAATCAACCTCCTTAGTCGCCTCTTATGACATACCTGGAAGGTCACAGTATCACTATTCTTTACTTCCCTCATAATGCGGCCCCGTAACACACGGGAAGAAATCATGAAATGATAATTAAGTAAAAAAATGGTCAATCAATGCAGGACAGGAACTATCAGTAAATAAACACTTCAATGGTTGCTGAAGAGAGTAGCTTTCTATTTGTTTCAGATATGTAAATTTTCTGACTGTGGTGATTGCATCCAGCACTAAAGACTAAGCACACAAAAAATGGTAAAGCAGATCTGTAACATACAAGTGTGAAGTGAGTCTTTTAACTGAAAGTATTAAGTCCCTTTTACGAGACTGGATTGGTAGGAAGCCAACAAGAGCATTCATAAACTGCAGAAACAGGAAGTTGTGCTGGGACATGATCGCTCTTGTGAACAAGCAAGGTAGTTAATGATGATGGTGATTAAGCCCTTTTGCATTCAGAGGTTAGATGGAGCAAAACTCCTTCTCTGTAATATTACCTTCCCAATTCTGAAAGCCATTTTTCAAAAGCTGAGTCGACTAATTATGTCCAAGTGGGAACAACCCAATGATTGTTGCAGCATGAATCATTATGTTGGCCACTATGCTGCTGCACTCTTAAATTTAAAAATGAAATGTAAAACATATCAGTAAAATGTAAAAAGTCAGTAAATCATAACAAAACAATCAGTATCTGTATAAAGAAAAAACTTTACCTTAATGATCTGATCCTTCTCTTCTAGAACTTTCTTCTCTGCTGCCATTTGTTTGGTTAGGCCATCATGCTTTATGACATCAGAAAACAAAACTGTGTAAATATTTACTATACTAAGGGTATTGTTTACCTAAAGTTATTCATGTTCACTATGTGTATTGTTTACCTAAAGTTATTCATGTTCACTATGTGTATTGTTTACCTAAAGTTATTCATGTTCACTATGTGTATTGTTCACCTAAAGTTATTCATATTCACTATGTGTATTGTTTACCTAAAGTTATTCATGTTCACTATGTGTATTGTTTACCTAAAGTTATTCATGTTCACTATGTGTATTGTTTACCTAAAGTTATTCATGTTCACTATGTGTATTGTTCACCTAAAGTTATTCATGTTCACTATGTGTATTGTTTACCTAAAGTTTGGTAAAATATTAGTGTCTTATTCTGGATGTTGTTTTGCTGAACAACTTCTATCATGCTGAATCTGCCAATATTGGATAGACAGATCTGACCACAGAATGAACAAGATATATTTCTGGTGCCTGGCCTCGACTCCTTTTTCCTATGCCTTTTGTCTTCTGAACCTGACTTCAACACTTACTCGAATGTTACTGTGCCATTCTTTATATTTGTTCTCTATGAACTTTGATCTGATGCTAGACTCTCCCAGTTTCTTTTGCTGAAAGAGAATTCACTCAAGTAAGCCCTGCAAATATTCTTATATTTCAGCACTGATCTGCCTTTTGGTGTCTTTCTGTCCATAAGTTGGCCACACTATCATTGTTTGGGAATACGATGTTTGCCATTCTTCTTACATGACCCAGCCACCTTAGTCTCTGACTCCTAAGTGTTGCCATAATGGATGGAAGTTTAGCTCATTGCAAGACACTATAGTTGGTTACTTTGTTCTGTCATTTGATGTTCATAATCTTGCAAAGGACACACACAAGAAAGCTGTTAAACCTTTTTTCTTGCCCTGCAAAGGTAGTCCAAGTTTCTGATCCATATTGTAGTGTACTAAGCTCACAACTTTGGTAAATTTGAATCCTAGTCCTGTGTGTTAGTTTGGTGTTGGCCCATGCTCTATCTTCAAGTTTACCTAATATGGAAGCTGCCTTTCGAATTTGGGAATTTATTTCTTTATCAAATGAGATAGTGGTGTATTACATAGTGGTGTTTAACATAGTGGTGTATTACATAGTATTATATAGTGGTGTATTACATAGTGGTGTATAACATAGTGGTGTATTACATAGTGGTGTATAACATAGTGGTGTATTACATAGTGGTGTATAACATAGTGGTGTATTACATAGTATTATATAGTGGTGTATTACATAGTGGTGTATTACATAGTGGTGTATTACATAGTGATGTATTACGTAGTGGTGTATTACATAGTGGTGTATTATATAGTGGTGTATTACGTAGTGGTGTATTATATAGTGGTGTATTATATAGTGTGTTTTGTATTCCCGTGTGTTACCGGGGCCTCATTATGAGGGAGGTAAAGAATAGTGACACTGTGACCTTCCAGGCATGTCGTAAGAGGCGACTAAGGAGGTTGATCGATGGCTTGACAAGCTGTCATTGTAAAAAGTATTGTTATGGAAACAGCGCCATAGATTTTAGAGCAGTGATCTCTGCAATATGTGCCATTTTGGCACGCAAGGTTTCTGTTTTTGAGATTGTGGTTCTGCCCTATGTGCCGTCTTCGGCTCGAAAGGACAATAGATAGATTATATAGTGGTGTATTATATTAAATATTTAATTCACATCCCCATGTAAATGACATTACTGGACAAGTCAAAAGAATGATTTCCTGAAGTTGTTGTAAAAGCTTTCCAAATCTCGTCTAAAGTATTATCACTATTTACATTTCATAAGCATCGAAGAGGAACTACAGAACCTGCAGAAAAGATTGACTCATCAAGACCCACAATTTTAAAATCTGGTCCAAGAAAACTACTTTTGGATATACGACTGTGAACTTTGTAACTAAGTGCTTTCATATGAATGTGATACAACAAAAAAAGAAGCATCAAAACTGTGTTATTTCATAAAACCTGGTGAGGACAAAAGTTCTCAAAAAAATTTCATAAACAAAGTCAGCAATCAAGAACTGCTCAAGAGATGCAACCAATGGGAAATGCACACAGTGATAACAGGAAGGCGATGGAGCTAGACAGGCCACTTGCATGAACTTGAGAGATTAAGAAACAGTCACAAGAACTGTCATGAACTCAGGTGGGTATGAGAAGAAAAGTAAGGCTGACTTGACTATTCACAACTTGATCATGAAAACAAAGTTTACGCAGCTACCATTACTTCTCTACAGCAGCCAATAATTTGGCTTGGAGATATGTGCAAAATAAAGAGCCAGTAATATAGGCAATAAAGAAATTAGGTTAAATACAAAAATAAAAATTTCAACTCAAATGTTAAGGCGGTCCTATTATATGGCTGTGAAACATGGAGAACAACAAAATTGACAATCACGAAGATACAGACTTTCATTAATGGATGCTTACGCAGAATAAAAGGATGGAAATGGCAGGACAAAATCACTAACATAGAATTATGGAAATGTACCAGTCAAATGCCAGTGGATAAAGAGATACAGCGAAGACGATGGCGCTGGATAGGACACACACTATGGAAGCCAACTGAGAGTATTATACAACAGGCCCTTTTTTGGAATCCCCAGGGGAAAAGACAAAGAGGAAGACCAAGGAATTCTTGAAGAAGACAGATGGAAGCAGAGATGAAGATGATGGGGGAAGACTTGGAATGATCTTAAAAGAATGGCAAGAAACAGAACGACTTGGAAAGTGTTTGTTGAAGACCTATGCTCCACTGGGAGCTAAAAAGGTAGAAGAAGAAGAAGAAGAATATAGGCAATATCACAGAAATTATAGAGCAGCTGTAAAAATTCAACTTCATTCCGCTCACTTTCATTATAATCTTATCTCCTGATGTTTTCTAAAACAAAACAAACAAACAAAAAAAGCCAAAACAAAATAAAACAGGAATCTAAATCTACTTACATTTCTTAGAAGAGCCACATGCTCTTCTCTCAATTTTCCATATATGTCTTTCATTTTCTGAAATTTCTCTTGGTTGGCTTTGGCTTGTTCTGTATCACAAAGAGAGAAATGAACAAATCAAAATTTGCAATTTTATTTTATATTTGGCAAAATAACATAATAATAATAACACTATGAGTTTAATTCAACTTTCAAGAATAAAATTCACTGTGATGGCTAAATCCAAGATATTTATATAGTTGAGCATCCATGCCTGCAAGGAAGGAGCAGATATGAGAAGCATAGTCAACAACATGAAACAAAAACCATGTTTATTTCAAAAGTAAAAAAGGATAACAAATAACTATAGGACAAGAGGGCTTTGAGCAGGTAAACAGAAATTATGAGAGAGTGAAACAAAGGCTTGAAACAAAAGTTGTCCATCCGAGAGCAGCAGCTGGGAAACTATTTCAAGTTATCAATAAAGGATTCCATCAGCAAAATGAATATGGTACAAAGACCACAATGGTAGTGCTCCATGTCAGTTATGATGCATAGATTAAGTTATAATAATGTACGACAAACATAGACAGCAAATAAAATAAACACCTGTCTCGATTTTATCACATGCAAGAAAATTTGTCAGAATATTTTGGTCAAAAAAATGTCAGCAACTAAATAATTCTCAACAGATACAACATAAGAAATGCATATAATGATGGCAGACAGATGTTTGAGTTGGATAGCTCACATACTATGAGGAGATCCAAAAAGTAATAAAAGAACTGCCATGTACTCTGGATGAAAAGTGAAAGAGAAGCAAACCAAGAACAGATCAATGTACTATGTGGGTTTGTAGTAAAGCTGGCGTTTACAGAATAAAGTGAAGAACAAATAATGATAGACTATGTGTTCTTAAAGCAGCACGGGCATAATACCAACCACATTTCCCCAAAAATCATGTGCCGAAGATGTAAAATTTATGGTCACTAACACCATATTCCCTATATGCCACTTGGTGTGATGGGGGTACTTTTGTGTGTGTGTGCTTACATCTGTCTTTACAGAATTTACAGAAGAATAGGTAGAATTGGATGGAAAGAAAAGAAAACAAATGATGAAGTTTTAAAACAACTAAAAATAAAAAGAGAACTACTAAATACAATTAACACAAGACAAATGAAATTATTGGGACACATTAAAAGACACAACAGCCTACTAAAAGTAATCCTGGAAGGGAAAATACAAGGTGGCCGAGGCAGACCAAGAATAACATGAACGAGTAACATCAAAAGATGGACAAGTCAATCTTTGACAACCTGCACCATCAAAGCAAGAAACAGAGTGGAATGATGATCCATGGTAGCCAACCTTCGTTGCGGAGATGGCATTTGTCTGGTGAAGATTATTGGAGACAGAAATGGAGAGCACTGCATGTCCTTCAAAGGATGATGATGGGCTGAGCAAGGTAGAGATGGTTATTGTTATGGTTAGTCGAAGGCCCTGGTGTCACTGTAAATGAATTAAGATCCATAATTGCTTAACTCCCCTTGCCAGTGGAATCATCAGAATTAAAACGCATCTCATTGAAAGATCCAAACAAAGAAAGACAACAGCAGTCCCCATCATGACAGGTACAGCACATGCCAAAAGACATAAAGCCAAGTGGCACTGAAAGTGAACGCCGCTGAACCATCCTTCGTCATACAATATCATCATTCATCGTTAGCAATCGAAATATCGAAACACGATGTGGATGAAAAACACAGCTCACGGTATGCACAGAGCACTAAAATCAGTAGCTCCGGCAGCAAGCCGGACTTGGAATATGAGGAAACTACAACAAGGAACACTTTTCAGACTGAGCCTCAATAGTTCCTGCCGCCTATCCACCATATTGACTGGAAGTCAAAGGTGGAGAATTTGTTGCTGACTCAAAAAAAAATGGAAAGATAATATTAAATCCATCTGTCTATTATCCTTTAAAGCTGAAGATGAAAAAATTGGGCTGAAATTCTAGACTTTTGATGTGTGAAGATATTTGTTAGTAAGCTTAAGACTTGACACAGAGCCTGCATTTTTCTCGTTACACAATTCTGTAGTGGACAAACCTTCATTTTCTACAAGAGAGCTGATGCCTGCTGCTCTTACCTCAATGTTCTTCGTAATGTTTCACAAAGTTGTCCTCTTTTTCTTTGCCCACAGTTTCCCATTTGCTTGCTTTGTAGTTGTCTTTTATCTCTTTTCATCACATGGCTACATATGCCCACCTTCTTTTCTTGTTTATAGATGATATTGTTCAATAAATGGCCATTCTCCATACTTCTGCACTAATCTTGAATAATGTTAAATGAATTCCAATTAATATAGGACTGGACCAAACCAGAATAAAAACAGCTGATTGACCAGTCTGATGCTTTCGCTTGCAAATCTAATCTATCCATTCCAGAGAAATGGGGAAATATAGGATTAAAGCAAGATCATAACAATTCTAAAAAGAGATGTCTTAGAAAGATATGAAATGTAACAAAATGAGACAAATAACAACAGAATGAGAAAAGTAGAAGAAGAAATGCATCTAGAAATAACTATTTTAATAATTAGATTATATAATGCAAATAAAAGCAAACAGCATCCCATAGTAAGCATTAATCGTCAGACGTAAAAAGAAAAGATTACAAAGAAGACACCCCATGATGGATTAATTAGTAAGCTATCAAGTGGCACATAAATTACTTTGTGTGAAACAAGCCACAGAGCTCCACCACAAACACTTAACTTGTCTATGAATTATTTGAGGCAAAAAAGGATGGTAGGAGCAGAGAACAGTGACCTACAGCTGATCAAGACCTTACTTCACATTCCAGCTGGGTAAAAGTCTGTGTCAAAACAGACTGGCTAATGAGATGATGAACGCCACTATCCCCACTGTGATGAGGTTTGTTGATATAGAAGACATAGTGTTGCAGTAGTTCTAGGAGGGACAAGCTCCAACTTCTCCAGCAGAACTCAGGGCAGGACACTGCATCAATCACATCAACCTCGAGGACATACCAACAGATTTGATCATCATCCTCATCACTTAATTAAACAACAAAATATTAGTAAATTGCAATAAGACTAAAATGACAACAGCAACAAAATCAGCCTACTTTCAAGCTCAGGTAATTTAGAATTAGCAACAACATCTGACTTGAGCTGTTCAATGTCTTTCTTTAGACCTTCATTTTCCTGTTTTAGAAAAAAAAAAAAAGATGAATCTTTTGTAAAGTGAAATTCAAATATAAAATAATTGATCTCATGTTAAGTAAAGTTCATGACAAAATGTAAATTATTTCAAACGTTTAGCAGCTTCTCTCTCTTTCTGGCATTCACCTGATGACTACTAAAAGAACGAATAGTCCACTTCACCACCTGCCCTTACAAGAACGTTTAGTGGGTGTAAATGTCGTGAGTTGTGGTTTATTTTCACCTTTCAGCCCAGCACATCTGACTTCAGCACTGCATTTTTGAATGTTGGATTGCCTTCCCTCTTTGATCCCTACTGGTTTGGCCAGGCTGGTTCCAGGAGCACCACCGGGAGGAAGAGCCAGGTCTTGATCCACTTTGTTGCTCACTGATTATGACGCATGTAGCTGTGGGTCACTAATAAAACTCAGCTCAGTTGCTCGATGGGGCTCTTAGACCCCAGCAATTTTAATATAATGACATCAAGTTTGACCTCAGCAGTTTTAATATAATGACATCAAGTTTGATCTCATCAGTTTTAATATAATGACATCAAGTTTGACCTCCGCAGTTTTAATATAATGACATCAAGTTTGAACTCCGCAGTTTTAATATAATGACATCAAGTTTGACCTCCGCAGTTTTAATATAATGACATCAAGTTTGACCTCCGCAGTTTCAATATAATCACATCAAGTAACAATAGCCTCGAACCCTATTATGTCTTTATCAAGAAAACCACAAGCGATGAGGCAACTGAAGTCAATCCATAAATAAAACTGCCACCTCATTTTTTTTACATCCACCAGATGGTTACCAGGCTCACTTACCACAGCGAGGTAGTCTTGATCAGTTTTAGTTCAGCAATCCTGGTGCAAGCTATCAGCCATGAGTTAATGGCCACTTCCAGCTCAGGTAAAAATGTCACAAACATTAAACATCAGAAGGAAGCAACTCTCACAAATTCAGTCCCCATACAAATGCATAGAAAGAGAGAGCAAGAAAGTGAAAGCGACATATAACAAAATTGTGTAAAGTAAAGGTATTTTAGAAACATCCATATTTTGACAGGAAAACTCATCAAACACAAGCCAACAAAATAGAAAGAAATATGCCGGAAAGCCCATGGAGTTATAAAAGAAAGTCAACAACACAATTAGTAGACAACATCTAGCTTGTCTACAGCAGTCAAGCTATGCACATGATGTCTTCACTTTAGCAATGGACAATCATTATTTATACTTGACATACAATCATGTGCAAATATTATTTGATCCTCTAAACATTATTTTTCATGTTCTGCAATATCTCTCTTTATTTTCATTGATAATCCCATGACATGTTTGAACTGTAAGCAATGTTTATTATGATTTCTTATTTAATATAATAAATATTTATGATTTATTCCTTCAGCCCAACACATTGGCACAGTAATTTTGAGTATTAGGTTGCTTGTCTTCTTTGATTTTCCTAATGCATGTTTGGCCAGATTGTTGAGTCTGCTTTTAGGGGCACTGCTGGGAGGTAGGGTAGGTATGTTCACTGATCCAGACACAAGCGGTCAGCTGAGACTCATTGATCACCCTTAGCTCAGTGCTGCTGGGTGTCTTCATCCCCAAAAGAAACTTAATAAAAAAAAAATAAAAATAACTGCAAACTGGCCAAATAAAATGCGATAACATTTTTATCTTCGTAGCTCAGAAAATTTCATAGACATTTTAGCAAATGACATGTCTGACTGATCCACTTCACTTCATCAGGAGCTCTGCCATTTTATTTGTTATCATATTACAATGACACTGGATTCATTGGGAACTGTTTCTATAGAGATGAAGCTGGGTTTCAGTTGTAAGAATTAAAATATATTGATATGTTTAGTTTTGAAGTCTTTATAAGAAGTAAAGAGCCCCATCACGCCAAGTGTCATATAGGGAATATGGTGTTAGGGACCATAATTTTTATAGAGGTTGCACATGATTTTTAGGGTAATGTGGTCGGTCTCACACCCATGCCACTTTACTTTCCCAGAAAAAATTTGATACCCATTTAAGGTTGGGTGAACCCGGAAGCTGTTTGTCCTTTGTTGACCGGTTCCCTAACTGTTGAGCTATCACGGCTCCCATTGAAGTCTTTATACATAACTCTAATTCTGCATATCATAAGAGAACTACCTGATTGTTGTAAAAGCAGCCTGATAATCTGGACATCAGTAATTACAAGCACTTTACCTTCAGAGGCTTGTTTCACACAACAGCCTAATAAAAGTAATATTGGCAGGAAAAATACAAGGTAAAAGAGGCAGAGGCAGACCAAGACTAACATGGACAAGTAACATCAAAAGATGGACAAGGCAACCTATGACCATCTTCACCATCAAAGCAAGAGACAGAGTGGAATGACGCTCCATGGTAGCCAACCTTCGATGCGGAGACAGCACTCAATGATGATGATGATTACCTTCAGAGATTTGTTGGCAGACAACCTAAGCTCTGACAGAATCTTTTCCAGTTTAACAATCTCTTCCTTCAATCCAGTGATTATTTTATGATCCTCTGCTCTCAGTCTTCCAAGTTCTTCTTTCAGGTGTCGGATTTCTCTCTGCAATCTCTCAATAAGAAAATCTCTGGAAATGAAAAGGAGGAAGACAAAAGATAATTGTTAATTTGATATGAAAAATTAAGATAATATTTGATCAGCCAATCAAATTTTCATCTTCAACAACACAAAGAACATTCTTACCTCCTAACACAAAAACTAACACTTTCCAGCGTTATATTTGTTGACACTACATGCAGACGTGGGCACTGACCAAGCAGATGGAAGAGAGAGTTAAGGCCTTTATTTCAAATGTGGATGCTGCTTACTTACTTGCGTTCGCCTGATGACTAAAGTATTCTAGAGTATTCGTAGACTGTAGAATTCCTCTTTGTCACCTGTCCCCAAAAGGACATCAAATAGACGTGTCTGCATTGTGTTGTGGTTTGCAGTATAACTGTTATATTTGCGCTTTTCGGCCCAACACATCCGACTTCAGCACAACATTTTTGCATACCAGGTTGTCTTCCTTCTTTGATCCCTGCTCGTTTGGCCAGACTAAACAGGTTAGTCTGTTACTGGAGGCACCGCGGAGAGGTGGAGCAGGGTCTGGATGGTTTTGGCTCACCAATCCTGGCGCAAGCCATCAGCTATGGGTCACTGACAACTTCCAGCTCTGGTGCTGGGAGGCGCGCCTTCGCCTCCCAAATGTGGATAAACACTGCTAAATAAATCAGCAATGCATCCACGCACACTTGAAAATGAGTGTTTGTTGAGTGAACGTTGAAGATGAGCTGCAAAACCATTGTGAAATACACTTAATGCAGTTTTACTATATTATTTTGTTTGGGGTGGAGAACTAGGAGTAAAATAATAAATACAGAGAGAGGTTGGGATTTTTTAAATAAATCATTCTGGATATATAAAGAGGCATGTCACCATGCTGAAGGTCATATTATAGGGAACGATTAAAAGTGGGCCCAAATTGTGGCAGTGAATGGACAGATAACAACGAAAGTTTCGTTCAATGAAAGTGAACAAAGTTTTAGATCAAATGTAATGAAACAGTTCAAGTGTTCAAATTTCAATGTCACAAATTGCAACAAACTGGAAAAAAAAATGGTTTATAGACCTTCCAGAAGACTGTTCTCACTTGCATTGTCCGATCCACCAACAAAATCTTCCATGTGAACATCATTTTCACTTTCCCAACATGCAAATCACCTAACTTGTACATATGTACAACAAAGCTATGGTCAGTAACATCACTTTCACTTTCCCAACATGCAAATCACCTAACTTGTACATATGTACAACAAGCTATGGTCAATAACATCACTTTCACTTTCCCAACAAACAAATCACCTAACTTGTACATATGTACAACAAAGCTATGGTCAGTAACATCACTTTCACTTTCCCAACAAACAAATCACCTAACTTGTACATATGTACAACAAAGCTATGGTCAGTAACATCACTTTCACTTTCCCAACAAACAAATCACCTAACTTGTACATATTTCCACCAAAGCTATGGTCAGTAACATCACTTTCACTTTCCCACAAACAAATCACCTAACTTGTACATATTTCCACCAAAGCTATGGTCAGTAACATCACTTTCACTTTCCCAACAAACAAATCACCTAACTTGTACATATTTTCACCAAAGCTATGGTCAGTAACATCACTCAGGTGTTAAATATTATCTATTTTCAAAAGTTTGTTAAAAAAACTAATCATGAAGTAAAAATTTGACTATCTATCTATCTATTGACCTTTCAAGCCGTAGCCGGTCCATAGGGCGTAGACCCAGATAATCCTTCTCTTATCTAAATTTTTATTCTAGCAGTTTTCAATCCTTGTAAAGATCTTTATCAAATCTCGCCATTTATCTCTGTTAAAATTTACAAGAAATGCTGTTGTGATACAAGTCATTTCTATGTATTTATTTTTTTGCACAGACAAAAATTTGACTGCTTTTTTATAAATTAAAAAAAAAAAGCCCCTTCTACAAAAGTTGCTAGGGGGATCAGCAATGAAAAAAGCTTCAATTATCAATTTGCTGCAGCTCAAAGGTAAATTGATTTTGGCAACACAAAGTGACTGTAGGTGATAAAGGGTTGATACTACAATGATACTTAGCTCACAAAGCTTGAAGCTATGTGACATCGTACAAATAAAACAAAAAACAATAAACAGCAAAAATATGACGACACCGTACATACATAAAGAAAGCAATCACAGAGTGAGCGATTACTGTCAAAGAAGAGAGACATTTTCCTTACCTTTCATCTGGTTCTGGGGGTCGATTGTTGAATTCCTGTACAGGCTCCTAAAACAATGCAAGGCAAGACTTCACTTTATCAACTATTTTCTTGGAATTCAAACAACAGAATCATAATCATCACTGTTGAACACAATCTTCTTCTTCTACCATTTCAGCTCCCAGTGGAGCATAGGTCTTCAACAAACACTTTCCAAGTCGTTCTGTTTTTTACCATTCTTTTAAGATCACTCCATATCTTCCCCATCATCTTAATCTCTGCTTCTATCTGTCTTCTTCAAGATTTCCTTCGTCTTCCTCTTTGTCTTTTCCCCTGGGGAATCCAAAAACGGGCCTGTTGTGTAATACTCTCAGTTGGCTTCCATAGTGTGTGTCCTATCCAGCACCATCGTCTTCGCTGTATCTCTTTATCCACTAAGCATCCATTAATGAAAGTTTGTATCTTCGTGATTGTCAATTTTGTTGTTTTCCATGTTTCACAGATATATAATAGGACTGACTTAACATTTGAATTGAAAATTTTTATTTTAGTATAGTCTGGTACGGTGACGCTTAATTGCGCACTCTCCTCCTATAACTTAATATGTTGCATTATTTATTTATTGGTGACGATTAAAAAGGTTTGGAATCATTGCCTGTGCAGTCGAATAGGATGTGCAAAGAGCGATCACGTCAACAGAATTTACCGATGCATTTTGGGAAATGCTATAAGCTTGGAATGCTATAAGGATGGAAATGGCAGGACAAAATCACTAACATAGAATTATGGAAATGTACCAGTCAAATACCAGTGGATAAAGAGATACAGCGAAGACAATGGTGCTGGATAGGACACACACTGCAGAAGCCAACTGAGCGTATTACACAACAAGCCCTTATTTGGAATCCCCAGGGGAAAAGACAAAGAGGAAGACCAAGGAATTCTTGGAAAAGACAGATAGAAGCAGAGATGAAGATGATGGGAAGACATGGAATGATCTTAAAAGAATGGCAAAAAACAGAACGACTTGGAAAGTGTTTGTTGAAGACCTATGCTCCACAAGGAGCTGAAAAGTAGAAGAAGAAGAAGAATAAACAAATAACTTAAAAGACAGTGAATAATAAAATATGTTAAATAACAGTGAGCTAATCAACTCTATATATCCTTGTAGCAGCAGGCACTTACATCAGGCAAAATATCAATCAAGTTATCCACAGAATCATCAACATCTGGCTCTGGCTCTTCCTCTCTCACAACTGCTGCGGGTTTGACATGTTTCGTGAAATCAGAAGCAATCAGAAAGTTGGGTGGGTCCTAAAAACGGAGGAAAGAGATGAATAAACTCATGAACAAGTGATAATGATCACTAGATGAAATTACCCAAAATAAAACATTGCCTCTCTATGGGTGAGAGAATCAATAATGTTGACCCCTCAAATCTACTGCACTGTGCTACATATAACTAGGTAGATGGATGTGATATAATAATGTTGACCCCTGAAATCTACTGCACTGTGCTACATATAACTAGGTAGATGGATGTGATATAATAATGTTGACCCCTCAAATCTACTGCACTGTGCTACATATAACTAGGTAGATGGATGTGATATAATAATGTTGACCCCTCAAATCTACTGCACTGTGCTACATATAACTAGGTAGATGGATGTGATATAATAATGTTGACCCCTCAAATCTACTGCACTGTGCTACATATAACTAGGTAGATGGATGTGATATAATAATGTTGACCCCTCAAATCTACTGCACTGTGCTACATATAACTAGGTAGATGGATGTGATATAATAATGTTGACCCCTCAAATCTACTGCACTGTGCTACATATAACTAGGTAGATGGATGTGATATAATAATGTTGACCCCTCAAATCTACTGCACTGTGCTACATATAACTAGGTAGATGGATGTGATATAATAATGTTGACCCCTCAAATCTACTGCACTGTGCTACATATAACTAGGTAGATGGATGTGATATAATAATGTTGACCCCTCAAATCTACTGCACTGTGCTACATATAACTAGGTAGATGGATGTGATATTTATATAAATAAGACTGCAGAATTCAAGATAGCGTTAACCATCAAGGAAAGAGACGGAGTGAAAAGGTGCTTCGTGGTAGTCAACCATTGATATGAAGATGGCACAAGAAGAAGATGCCAAGTGATAAACCCCTATATCACCACCATATCCGACCTTCAGTGAGAGGTATCACTTTTTTTTTTTTTAATATTTGCCAGCTTTTACCTCTGACGAAGTCCCTAGAGACTGGGAACTGAATTTTTCGTGTTAATCCATTTTTCCCTGGCAACCGTGTGCACAGGGGCCCCTTGCCGTACAGCCAGATAACTCAGACTTTGGAGGTACTCATATTTTTTCCGTCCATGAGTAATTGATGTTTCAGGCCGGCCTCGCTGCTGAGACCAAGGGTGGTTGCTGCAGAGAGAAATCATAAATAAAAATCAGGTGTAGCCGGGATTTTAACCCACAACTTCTCTGTCTCGAGGCCGGCGTCTTGCCTCAAGACCAACCAGCCCCCGCATCACATTTTGAAAGGGGAGTTTGAGGCATGTTTCATCACTCCATTCTCCACCACTCGCAGCTTAATTGAAGAGGCTATTTAATGCAATCACAACTATATAATCGCAATACTCAAATAAATACATAGAAATGACTTGTATCACAACATCATTTCTTGTAACTTACATCAGGCAGAGATGGTACTTGGACTAAATGTTTGAAATACTGCAGGTTACAGCACTTAAAGTAGAATTCCTTCAACCTGCAAGTGACAAAAATACAATACAACTCTGTCAAACTGGATTAACATGCAAATAAAATACAAATTACATTTATATTCATTGATAAAATACATATAATAATAATGGGAGCCACGATAGCTCAGTGGTTGGACTGCGGTGGAACTGGACTACAAAGGACAAGAGGTAGGGTTCGATCCCAACCGACGGCTTCCAGTTCACCCAGCCTTTAATGGGTACCGGATTTTTTTTCAGGGAAAGTAAAGCGGCACGGGCGTAATACTGACCACATTACCCCAAAAATCATTTGCCAAAGGTCTGTAAAATTTGTGGTCACTAACACCATATTCCTTATACGCCAGTTGGCATGACAGGGGTACTTTACTTTTTTTAAAATATATATATAATAATAATAATATTTATATTTTAATAATAATTCAGGCTTTCTATCTCAAAAGATAAATATCTGTATCGCAGCAGGAGAACAACTCAAGGAGAACACTGCATTTATTATGACTAATAAGTCCATTTCTAGAATATCAGTTATGCACACACATATCGAACGGTGTATTTGGATGTTGAGGCAGATGTTGATGTTTTTGCTGCATCTTAATTCTTGCAATTTTTCTTTTCTTGCCATATGTTACTATAAGAACTATATATATATATATAAGATGTCCTAAAGAGGACAAATATAAATTGGAAATATTAATTCACAACAAGATACAAATTTAAAGTGCTTGTTGAAGATATGCTTCAAGCGCATCTGAAAGGCTGTTGATGATGCAAAAATCACACAATAACATTTGGACTTTAAAAAATAAACTATAAACTACTGATTTCAAAGTTGGTTTGATTAAACTAATTACTGAATTTTTAAAAAATTAGTTTACATGTACCATTCCACAAGCTGACAAGCTGCTGAATTCATAACAGTGTTAAAACGACTTATTATACCTCAGATGACACATCTGCAACAGTGTTAAAATGACTTATTATATCTCAGATGACACATATGCAACAGTGTTAAAATGACTTATTATATCTCAGATGACACATATGCAACAGTGTTAAAACGACTTATTATACCTCAGATGACACATCTGCAACAGTGTTAAAATGACTTATTATATCTCAGATGACACATATGCAACAGTGTTAAAATGACTTATTATATCTCAGATGACACATTTGCAACAGTGTTAAAATGACTTATTATACCTCAGATGACACATTTGCAACAGTGTTAAAATGACTTATTATACCTCAGATGACACAGTTGCAACAGTGTCAAAATGACTTATTATACCTCAGATGACACATTTGCAACAGTGTTAAAATGACTTATTATATCTCAGATGACACATTTGCAACAGTGTTAAAATGACTTATTATACCTCAGATGACACATTTGCAACAGTGTTAAAATGACTTATTATACCTCAGATGACACAGTTGCAACAGTGTCAAAATGACTTATTATACCTCAGATGACACATTTGCAACAGTGTTAAAATGACGTATTATATCTCAGATGACACATTTGCAACAGTGTTAAACTGATTTATTATATCTCAGATGACACATTTGCAACAGTGTTAAAATGACTTATTACACCTCAGATGACACATTTGCAACAGTGTCAAAATGACTTATTATACCTCAGATGACACATTTGCAACAGTGTCAAAATGACTTATTATACCTCAGATTACACATTTGCAACAGTGTCAAAATGACTTATTATATCTCAGATGACATATTTGCAACAGTGTTAAACTGACTTATTATATCTCAGATGACACATTTGCAACAGTGTTAAAATGACTTATTATATCTCAGATGACACATTTGCAACAGTGTTAAAATGACTTATTATATCTCAGATGACACATTTGCAACAGTGTTAAAATGACTTATTATACTTCAGATGACACATTTGCAACAGTGTTAAAATGACTTATTATACCTCAGATGACACATTTGCAACAGTGTTAAAATGACTTATTATACCTCAGATGACACATTTGCAACAGTGTCAAAATGACTTATTATACCTCAGATGACACATTTGCAACAGTGTTAAAATGACTTATTACACCTCAGATGACACATTTGCAACAGTGTCAAAATGACTTATTATACCTCAGATGACACATTTGCAACAGTGTCAAAATGACTTATTATACCTCAGATTACACATTTGCAACAGTGTCAAAATGACTTATTATATCTCAGATGACACATTTGCAACAGTGTTAAACTGACTTATTATATCTCAGATGACACATTTGCAACAGTGTTAAAATGACTTATTATATCTCAGATGACACATTTGCAACAGTGTTAAAATGACTTATTATACTTCAGATGACACATTTGCAACAGTGTTAAAATGACTTATTATACCTCAGATGACACATTTGCAACAGTGTTAAAAATGACTTATTATACCTCAGATGACACATTTGCAACAGTGTCAAAATGACTTATTATACCTCAGATGACACATTTGCAACAGTGTTAAAATGACTTATTATACCTCAGATGACACATTTGCAACAGTGTCTCAGCATCCCAATACAGGATAGTGAATCAACAATACCTTTAACAAAAAACAACAACACAACAACATCAACAACAACAACACAACAAATGATTCAAATACTGACTTTTTATAGCACTGAAGAAACCTATCCCTGTGTCCTGATAGAGTGTCGGGGGGCAGGCCTGTGAATATAGAGGAACATGGAGATTGGATTTAAGTTATCACACATCTGTGACTTGTTATGGATCTTCTTCTTCTTTCCTTCCTCATCTGCCTTTCAGCGTCGAGGGGAGATATAATTTGCAGTTTTTTTGCTCTTCTGTCCACCTCTGCTGCTGTTATGTTTCCTAGTGCTTCTAATATTCCATCGATCCATCTTTTTCGTGGTCGACCTTTTGGGTCTGGTGTTCTCACAACGTTTGTTTAAGGCTCGTTGTGTTGTTTTGATTTTTCTGCCTTGTCACGTGGCCAAACCATTTTATCTGTTCTGTTGTTTCCTTATATATTCTATGACGGGGGCTACTCCTAGCTGTTTTCTCAGTTCTTCATTTCTGATTTTATCTCTCAGACTGTTTCCTGTCATTCGTCCAACACATTTCATCTCAGTAGAGGTTATTTTTCTAATTGTCCTTGCATCTAGGGTCCAGGTCCTGGCATTGGTAGCACAACTACTATTTCCTTAGATATTCTATGGCGGGGGCTACTCCTAGCTGTTTTCTCAGTTCTTCATTTCTGATCTTATCTCTCAGACTGTTTCCCGTCATTTATCTAACACATTTCATCTCAGTAGAGGTTATTTTTCTTATTGTCCTTGCATCTAGGGTCCAGGTCCTGGCATTGGTAGCACAACTACTATTATGGATGAAGAGTTGAAATGTGAATAATATTTCAAAACAGAAGCACTGAAATAAAAGTAGTATCACAATAAAAAGAAATAATTTACAATTCAGAAACATTGTAAATAATGTTTAAAAATAACAGAACGATAATTCTAAAATATATTAGTATCAACCAGTCAGATAACTTTCAGGAATTACCATCCAAAATTACATAATTTTTGTGAACTGGCCAAAACGTTTGAAAGGAAGTACAGTAACATATTACTATTAAGCAAAATAGTGTCTGAAAAGGAATATCACTCAGTGCTACCATTATTATTAATAACAGCAAGATGTCTCAAAGAAAATAACACAAAATAATACATTATTAGTAACTAAATAGATATCTAAATATAAATACCATCAAGTGTACATTAGTAACCACTAGATGTCCTAGAGGAAAGGCCACCTAGAATATTATTTTGTTACCAGCCAGATTTCTTCAAAGAAATACTATTCAGTTAGTAATAAATTATTATTAAACAGCCAGATGTTTTCAATGAAGTGCCACCTAGTTCACATTGTTTATAATTGATCATATTCAGTTAGTAATACATTATTATTAAACAACCAGATGTTTTCAATGAAGTGCCACCTAGTTCACATTGTTTATAATTGATCATATTCAGTTAGTAATACATTATTATTAAACAACCAGATGTTTTCAATGAAGTGCCACCTAGTTTACATTGTTTATAATTGATCATATTCAGTTAGTAATACATTATTATTAAACAGCCAGATGTTTTCAATGAAGTGCCACCTAGTTTACATTGTTTATAATTGATCAGATGAATTTAGATATTGCACCAGTCATACATTACTAACTAGCGAGATGTCTTAAAGGAAATACCATTCAATGATACATTATTATTAATCATCCTGACATTTTTAAGCAAATGTCACCAAAATAATACATCATTTTAAACCAATGAGATGTTTTTAAAGGAAATACCACCAAATATTACATTATTTTTGACCATATGTCTAATAAAGAAATAGGATGCAGATCGTTTTATATCAAAATCAGTTATATTATATGACCCTATCAAAGCATATACTAAAAGACTGTATGGACTAACAGATTGTATGGACTAATAGATTGTATGGACTAATAGACTGTATGGACTAATAGATTGTATGGACTAATAGACTGTATTGACTAATAGACTGTATGGACTAAAAGACTGTATGGACTAACAGATTGTATGGACTAATAGATTGTATGGACTAATAGACTGTATAGACTAATAGACTGTATAGACTAAAGACTGTATAGACTAATAGACTGTATGGACTAATAGATTGTATGGACTAATAGATTGTATGGACTAATAGACTGTATGGACTAATAGATTGTATGGACTAATAGACTGTATGGACTAATAGACTGTATGGACTAATAGACTGTATGGACTAATAGATTGTATGGACTAATAGACTATATGGACTAATAGATTGTATGGACTAATAGACTGTATGGACTAATAGATTGTATGGACTAATAGACTGTATGGACTAATAGATTGTATGGACTAATAGATTGTATGGACTAATAGATTGTATGGACTAATAAACTGTATGGACTAATAAACTGTATGGACTAATAAACTGTATGGACTAATAAACTGTATGGACTAATAAACTGTACGCACTAATAAATTGTATGGACTAATATAAACTGTATGTACTAATAAACTGTATAGACAAATAGACTGTAAGGACTAAAAGACTGTATAGGCTAATAAACTGTATAGACTAATAAGATGTATGGACTAATAAGCTGTATAGACTAATAAGATGTATAGACTAATAAGATGTATGGACTAATAAACTGTATAGACTAAAAGACTGTATAGACTAATAAACTGTATAGACTAATAAACTGTATAGACTAATAAGATGTATGGACTAATAAACTGTATAGACTAATAAACTGTATAGACTAATAAGATGTATGGACTAATAAACTGTATAGACTAATAAACTGTATAGACTAATAAGATGTATGGACTAATAAACTGTATAGACTAATAAGCTGTATAGACTAATAAACTGTATAGACTAATAAGATGTATGGACTAATAAACTGTATAGACTAATAAACTGTATGGACTAATAAGATGTATGGACTAATAAACTGTATAGACTAATAAACTGTATAGACTAAAAGACTGTATAGACTAATAAACTGTATAGACTAAAAGACTGTATAGACTAATAAACTGTATAGATTAATAAACTGTATAGACTAATAAACTGTATAGACTAAAAGACTGTATAGACTAATAAACTGTATAGACTAATAAACTGTATAGACTAATAAACTGTATAGACTAATAAACTGTATAGACTAAAAGACTGTATAGACTAATAAACTGTATAGACTAATAAACTGTATAGACTAAAAGACTGTATAGACTAATAAACTGTATAGACTAAAAGACTGTATAGACTAATAAACTGTATAGATTAATAAACTGTATAGACTAAAAGACTGTATAGACTAATAAACTGTATAGATTAATAAACTGTATAGACTAATAAACTGTATAGACTAATAAACTGTATGCACTAACAGACTGTATAGACTAATAGACTGTTTAGGCTAGTAAACTGTATGGACTAATAAACTGTATAGACTAATAGATTGTAAGGACTAATAAACTGTACAGACTAATAAACTAATAAACTGTATAGACTAGACTAATAGACTTTATAGACTGTTTAGATTAATAAACTGTATAGACTAATAAACTGTATGGATTAACCAATAGATTGTATGGACTAATAAACTGTATGGACTAATATATTGTATAGACTAATAAACTGTATGGACTAATAAACTGTATAGACTAATAGATTGTAGACTGTAAGGACTAAAAGACTGTATATACTAATATACTGTAAGGACTAATAAACTGTACAGACTAATAAACTAATAAACTGTATAGACTAGACTAATAGACTTTATAGACTGTTAAGACTAATAAACTGTATAGACTAATAAACTGTATGGATTAACCAATAGATTGTATGGACTAATAAACTGTATGGACTAATAGATTGAATAGACTAATAAACTGTATGGACTAATAAACTGTATGGACTAATAGATTGTATAGACTAATAAACTGTATAGACTAATAAACTGTATAGACTAATAAACTGTATGGATTAACCAATAGATTGTATGGACTAATAAACTGTATGGACTAATATATTGTATAGACTAATAAACTGTATGGACTAATAAACTGTATAGACTAATAGATTGTAGACTGTAAGGACTAAAAGACTGTATAGACTAATATACTGTAAGGACTAATAAACTGTACAGACTAATAAACTAATAAACTGTATAGACTAGACTAATAGACTTTATAGACTGTTTAGACTAATAAACTGTATAGACTAATAAACTGTATGGATTAACCAATAGATTGTATGGACTAATAAACTGTATGGACTAATAGATTGTATAGACTAATAAACTGTATGGACTAATAAACTGTATGGACTAATAGATTGTATAGACTAATAAACTGTATAGACTAATAAACTAATAAACTGTATGCACTAATAGACTGTATACACTAATAAACGGTATAAACTAATAGACTGTATAGACTAATAAACGGTATAGAATAATAGCCTGTATATACTATTATATTGTGTGCTGAAAGGGCCAATGAATCCATAACAATAAACTTATACCATTAAAACAAGGAGAATAATAAAAAATGAAACACTGAGTAGAAGATATATAGTAGGTTATAGTAGACTGAAAGAGTTGTTTAAACATAGAGTTAAAAAGAATTAATAAAACAAAGGAAAGTTATAAGAAAACTAGCAAGTTTACAATAAAAACAAACACCATAGAATAAGGAAGATGGAGCTTCTGAAAATATTAACATATACAAACAAGTAAATCATTTGTAATGGAAGTAAAGAAAGGAATCTGAAGTAAAGGAAGGAATCTGAAGTAAAGGAAGGAATCTGAAGTAAAGGAAGGAATCTGAAGTAAAGAAAGGAATCTGAAGTAAAGGAAGGAATCTGAAGTAAAGGAAGGAATCTGAAGTAAAGAAATGAATCTGAAGTAAAGAAAGGAATCTGAAGTAAAGAAAGGAATCTGAAGTAAAGAAAGGAATCTGTACAACAGAAAGAGATGTATGAAAGTGTTTGTTAAATGAAACTGTTAACTGCCAATCATAAACAACTTAGAAAACTAAATGCGGAATTCTTAAAGAATTAATGTAAAACTGAAATAAACAAAAGAATAGGTATGGCAAAAAGTAATTTTAATGCCATGAAAAGTATACTAACATCAAAACAAATAACACCAGGGCTAAAACTAAGAATAGCAAAATGTTACATCTCCTCAATTTTGCTGTATGGTGCAGAAACATGGACATTAGACAAGAAACAAAACAGAGAATTGAAGCCTTTGAAATGTGGATTTCTAGAAGAATAGGTAGAATTGGATGGAAAGAAAAGAAAACAAACAATGAAGTTTTAAAACAACTAAAATAACAAGAGAACTAATAAACACAATTAGAACAAGACAAATGAAATTTTGAGGCATGTTAAAAGACACAACAGCCTACTGAAAGTAATATAGGAGGGAAAAATACTAAGTAAAAGAGGCAGACCAAGACTAACATGGACAAGTAAAATCAAAAGATTGACAAGTCAGCCTATGATAATCTGCACCATCAAAGCAGGAGACAGAGTGGAATGGTGCTCCATGGTAGCCAACCTTTGATGCGGAGACGGCACTCAATGATGATGAAAGAAAAAGAATTAAAAGAACAATTCATAATTCAAATACAATGAAAGAGAAACAAAATACTCTGGGTGGATGTTAAGAAGGGAACAACAGTAAAGACTTGTGACAATTGGAAAGATTATTGACACAAACAACCAAAACAAAACAAAACAGAGAAAATAAATATATGGGGTGGCATCATCATATGGCAAGATGATTAATACAATACTTAGTGGAGTGCTCAAATACTGGATGGATGCAACTGTTGTAAAACAGGGTTGATTGCCAACACCAGCAGGATAATGATGATGTATACAATTAGCTAAAAGCTCAAATCCCAAAATAGAATAATCTAGAACCAGTAAAGAGTAAGATGCTAGCCATCTGTCTCAATCATTACTGAGATAACTTGATGAGAATATAAAGCTTGAGCAGGTTTTAGTTTGCTACAGCCCACAACTATTCTAAAGTGTTAGACACATGGATCAGTCGAGCACATCTATTGTTTTCATTAATGAAAAAGAACCCATCATGGAGTTGCTATAGGGTTATATAGTGTTAATTGACTCAATAACTCAATATAGTGTTTATTGACTCAATAACTCAATATAGTGTTAATTGAATCAATAACTCAATATAGTGTTAATTGAATCAATAACTCAATATAGTGTTAATTGAATCAATAACTCAATATAGTGTTAATTGACTCAATGACTCAATATAGTGTTAATTGAATCAATAACTCAATATAGTGTTAATTGAATCAATAACTCAATATAGTGTTAATTGACTCAATATAGTGTTAATTGACTCAATAATTCAATATAGTGTTAATTGACTCATTAACTCAATATAGTGTTAATTAACTCAATAACTCAATACAATGTTAGAGTGTATATTATTTTAACTGTTGGCAATGGGAAACACAATGTTAGAGTGTATATTATTTTAACTGTTGGTAATGGGAAATACAATGTTAGAGTGTATATTATTTTAACTGTTGGCAATGGGGAATACAATGTTAGAGTGTATATTATTTTAACTGTTGGCAATGGGGAATACAATGTTAGAGTGTATATTATTTTAACTGTTGGCAATGGGGAATACAATGTTAGAGTGTATATTATTTTAACTGTTGGCAATGGGAAATACAATGTTAGAGTGTATATTATTTTAACTGTTGGCAATGGGGAATACAATGTTAGTGTGTATATTATTTTGACTGTTGGCAATGGGAAATACAATGTTAGTGTGTATATTATTTTAACTGTGTTCCGTCTCCAAGATGGCGGATCTAGTCCACGTCCTCTTGATCACTGCAGAAAGTGCATCCAGGGTCTGATTAATTTCGGTTCTCCGTTGCACTTTTCTGCGTTAAAGTCAAAATGATGATATACTTAATACATCTGTGCCGCTAAAGCGAGGTCGAGGGCCGACAACTGTCCCTTTTTGACTAATCAAGTGTTGTGAATGAGACCTTCCACCATCTAGACTTGATCTGTGCTTTACATCACATTGGTGCTGTTCATGACCGTTGTTGGAATTCCTTGACGCAAGTTATTTCCATGTTACTCATTAATGTAAACTACTTCATCAGCCGCAGTTTTGCCTCTTTTGAGAATTTGCATCGTTTTTTGTTCGCCGTAGGCTTTTTACACTAAAGTAATCAGAAATCTAAAGGGAGCGAGATTGTGTGTTCGACATTGTTGTGTGCTACGTCATCGTAATGGTTCCCTAGACCGGCCGTGCGCTAATCTTACGGCCTGCTGTTTGATGTGCGACGGGGATAATTTGACAACTAACTGTGTGTTTATATGTTTGGAATTAGAGTCAACAATGATGGCCTAACATCATCAAGTGATACGACGATCATCATTTTCAAGAGGACGTGAATTACCGGTATATGAGGATAGGCGGCGGGAACAATTGAAGGCTATGTATGAAAAGTGTTCCTTGTTGCAGTTTCCTCATATTCCAAGTCGCGTGTGGAGTCACCTCTAGTGAATCGGGCAGATGGTGCTCGCAAACCTGGGAGGGCCGACCATCCAAGGGCAGAATTCCCCTACAGAAAAGATCATCTGCTGCCTTGCAGGAAGATTGGGGACAATCAAAGGCTAAAGAAAGGAAACATGAACAAAATGCTGGCTGAAATCAGATGCACTGGGCCACTGGCACAGAACACAGTGCAACGTTTTAACAGGTATTCAATCAGAGTGGATCTAACAGACTTAAACAGACAGCTGTCTTCGTGTGGGAGTCTGGAGTCCTACTCTGATTGAGTCCTGATCACAGAGAGATTTTAACTGTTGGCAATGGGAGATACAATGTTAGTGTGTATATTATTTTAACTGTTGGCAATGGGGAAAGAATGTTAGAGTGTATATTTTTAAAACAATCATTGATGTATCTATATGCTATGATGATAACACCTATGTTTGACTACCCTTAGAAAATCTCTGCTACCCATTTTCAACATCCTCTCTGAATGAATCCAAGAGGCTGAGTCAGTTCAACAAATAATCTTCATTGTATTTGAAAGTTAAACCAAAACTGCCTGATTAGCAGGCAAACGCAATAGTCACCTCCATTGTACGGTTTTAATTCAATCTACTCTTTAGGCTTTCTTTTATCTCTCTCTCTCTCTCTCTGCGATCAGGACTCAATAAGAGTAGGATTCCAGACTCCCACATGAAGTCAGCTGTCAGGTTAAGTGTGTTGATCGCCTCCACAGACAGAACATCACATTTAGAGTCTGCCAGATCCACTCTGACTGAACACCCGTTAATACGTTGCACTGTGTTTTGCGCCAGTGGCCCAGTGCATCCGATTTAAGCCAGCATTTTATTCAGGTTCGCTTTCCTTAGCCTTTGATTGTCCCCAATCTTCCTGCAAGGCAGCAGATTGTCTTTTCTGTAGGGGGATTCTGCCCTTAGATGGTCAGCCCTCCCGGGTTTACGAGCACCATCTGCCCGAGTCACTAGAGGTGACTAACACAGACATGCACACATAAAGATATGAGATGTGAATAACACAGACATGTACACAGCGAATACGAGACATGGCTAACACCGACACACATCAAGATATATTACACATGAATAACATATAAATGCACATAAAGATATGACACATACCTAACATAGACATACACGCAAAGATATAAGATATGACTAACATAGGCGTGCACACACAAAGATATGAGATGTGACTTACACAGCCATGCACACACAAGGATATGAGATTTGTCAAACACAGACATGCACACACAAAGATATGAGATATGACTAACATAAACATGCACACAAAGATGTGAGATATCCCTAACCCAGACATGCACACACAAAGATATGACACATGACTAACACAGATACACACTAAGTTATGAGATATTACTAAACTCAGACGCACATAAAGATATGAGACATGATTAACACGGACACACCAAGATATGAGATAAGACTAACATGACACACACCTAGAGATGATGGATAGAATGACGCCATGGGACGCACCAAGATGGCACCTTATTTACATTCCAGTAATTTAAAGAATGACTCATCTTAATGTGTTTCCGTGCCAGTCATGGCTCATCTCTCACACCAAGATATGAGATATGACTAATATGACACACACCAAGATATTAGCCATGGTAAGCACACACACACACTAAGATATGAGCCATGGCTAGCACAGAAACACATCAAGATATGAGCCACGGCTTCACGGAAAAACACCAAGAAATGAACCATGTCCAGCACAGAAACACATTAAGGTATCCATATGCTTGGGTTTGTTGTAGTACTCGTCTTAACGTGGGAATCATCGACATACGAGACGCAGGCCCCGATTAACTGTTCACAGGTTTCGTTCAAACAGTTGTCTGGAGATTTGAGAGAGCAGTCTGACCCGTAGAACGTTCCCTTGCATGCACAGTTCCCGGTTGTCTGTTCACATGTGTCGTTGAAACAGTTGTCCGGACATTTGAGAGTGCAGTCTGACACGTAGAACGTTCCCTTGCACGTACAGTCTGCACTTTCCGGGTCACATATGATGTCACAGCCATCAGAACACGTCTGTTCGCACTGTAGGCCAAAATTACCATCGGGACAAGTGTCACTACATGTGTAGCCAGGACGTTTATATTGTAGGCATTTTCCGGATTTTTCCTCACATAAAGGACAGACACTAAGACAAGACCCGGAGCAGTCGTGTCCATAGATCCCATGTAAACAGTTGCCGTGACACGTACCTATGATGACGTTGCAGCCTCTGCAACACCCACTACATACTGCACAAAACGACCAAGAATGCCCGTCCAGACAATAGGAGTCTGTAAATGTTTGCACCTCACTCACCGTCAGTGCACTATCGGCCTGCGAAATGGTCGATAAGAACTCAATCTTAATGTGTGCCATTGTCGCTTGTGTGGTGACTACAATAGTGTTCACAGGAATGTTTGGGTATAATATATCATTATACTGGAACACTACACCGCCACTGTCATAGAAAGCCTGTAGAGTGGTATTCTTTACCCGAATCATAGTGCTAGCTCGATGATAAATTCGAATGGTGTGAGTCTTCCGGGACGTGGAATAGTTCAGATACCAGTAAACAGAATTGGTTCCACTTCTCAATTGTGTGTGTGTGCAGTCATTGTCATAGAGATTGGTCTTTGTTTTGCCATTAACTGCAGCCTCTGGTCCACATCCGTCTCCTGTATAACAAGCATTAAATGTGTCGGTCTGGTTTGTGTTCTGTTTGAGAGCCACATTCCGACCCCCGCCAATGTAGATGGAGCAGGTATTTGCAACTATCGCCCCATCAATCCGTAATTTGTTGATCAGACCAGCCCCAGAACAAAAGACATGGATCTCGTGCGAACTAACTACAAACCTTGATTCATTGTTACATGAGGCAGAACCATTTAGTTTTACCGTGAAACTGTCCAGATCTATTAAGTCATTCACATAAATCCTAAACCAGGAGAACGACAAAGATTGATTAAGAGTTGCCTCAACTGATGTAGAATGTGTGTCCGGATTACATGTTGTGTCGTTTCTTTTACATGTTTACATTAGATTACATGTTTCTTTTATCTGTATTGCTATTTATGTAAATTTAAATAAAAATACATTACATTGAGAAATGTATATATTAAAATTTTTTTAATGTATTAAATGTGTGTGTATATATATATATATATATATATATATATATATATATATATATATATATATATATATATATATATATATAGTAATATAATAAATATGTAAAAATAAAGTGAAAATGAGTTACAAGAAATGTTAGACATTATAGTGAAAGAAAGCAAAAATAAAGGACTGAGCCTTAATAGCAAAAAGACAGAAGTAATGGTAACAACAAAGAAAAAGACATCACCTCAGTGCAAATTAAAGACAAGTGGAACAATATTAAAACAGGTAAATGAATTTAAATATTTGGGAACTTTGATAAAACCAAATTTATGACAGCTACAAATGTTGACTGAGAACTCTGATAAAACCAAATTTATGACAGCTACAAATGTTGACTGAGAACTCTGATAAAACCAAATTTATGACAGCTATTAATGTTGACTGAGAACTCTGATAAAACCAAATTTATGACAGCTATTAATGTTGACTGAGAGCTCTGATAAAACCAAATTTATGACAGCTACAAATGTTGACTGAGAATATGCGGTCTTTTGCTCTTCTGTTCGCCTCTGCTGCTGTTATGTTTCCTAGTGCTTCTAATATTCCATCGACCCATCTTTTTCATGGTCGACCCTTGGGTCTGGAGTTCTCACAATGTTTGTTGAAAGCTTGTTGTGTTGTGTTTTGTTCTTTCTGCCTTGTCACGTGGCCAAACCATTTTATCTGTTGTTTCCTTATATATTCTATGGCATGGGCTATTCCTAGCTTTTTTCTCAGTTCTTCATTTCTGATCTTATCTCTCAGACTGTTTCCTGTCATTCGTCTAACACATTTCATCTCTGTAGAGGTTATTTTTCTTATTGTTATTGCATCTAGAGTCCAGGTCTGTCATTGGTAGCACAACGTTGGGATGAGGATTGTATTGTATAGTGCTCGTTTTGCCTCCAGAGTTATTTCCTTGTTGGACAATAGTGGTGAATTTATGACAGAATTTATTACCAAATTTATGACAGCTACAAATGTTGACTGAGAACTCTGATAAAACCAAATTTATGACAGCTACAAATATTGACTGAGAACTCTGATAAAACCAAATTTATGACAGCGACAACTGTTGACTGAGACCTCTGATAAAACCAAATTTATGACAGCTATTAATGTTGACTGAGAACTCTGATAAAACCAAATTTATGACAGCTGTTAATGTTGACTGAGAACTCTGATAAAACCAAATTTATGACAGCTATTAATGTTGGCAATCAAATGAAAATCTGTGAATTACTTTGTACATATATTTTAGTTTAAATTCTATTTTCGTGTCAAATTTTCTTGATTTAATATTTTCATTTCCATGATTTATGAAATGGTTTTCTCTAAAAACCACATTTCTTTGCACCATCTGTTGTGAATAACTACACCCATAAGTCTGCCCTGAATGAAGGAAGGTTAATTTTCTCAGTAATCAATTGCTGTTACCACTGGTAATTGACTGTTTAGAAATTGTTCAGGATTCACAAAGCAATACAGGTTCGTACTAGAACTATAGATTCATCTTCTTACATCCAATACCAGACATAGATTTGTCTGAACACTTTACGTTTTTACATTTAATCATAAATTAACTTATATCCTTTCTACTTTATCACCATTTGTCCTGAGAAGGACATTTGTTACTATGTGTCCAGTTTACAATGTTGCTGTGTGACATTTCAGTCTGACATCCAGCTTCATCATAGCAGTATTTTTTGGTTACGTTTACCACCACTTCTTTTAGATCGTAGCCAGGATGATGGTCTATTTTCAAGATGACAATATGGAGTAGCATCTTGGTCAATTTTGGTTTTTAGGCCCTCAATTCAGCAGCCCAGCTTTGAGTTGCTGACTACAGTCAATGAATTGAGTTATTTGCGGCTCATAATCATTGCACTCCTAACATGTCCAAAGGTGCTCAGATCCCCTCCTCAGCAAGTCACGCAGTGTCCAGCGACTGATGACTCCAGTTCTGTGTTGAGTCTTCTTACACGCCCACAAAGTTTCTCATTTCTAGCTGTGCCTGTCTTAACTGCCATCTCTTTCATCTGAAGGAGTGACGTGGACTCATGGCTGTTGAAGTCCTGTACCCTTCCCATTTCTCTGAGGATATTAATGATATCTGCCCGATCCATTGGTTGACTGTCCTCAACAACAGCGCAGCTAACCAACCTGTCCATTCTTTCATTTTGCTGTACTCCCACATGTCCTGGGACGTAGACAAAGGTGACCTTACTTCTGTACTCTACCCATTGCATACATACAGAGCCAGTGTCTCTTTGCACTATCTGTTCTGTTGTTGTGAATACACTAAGGTTTGTATTAGCAAACATAAAGATAAAATGACAAAAGACAAAAATAAATCCATTTTTGGCCATTAACTATAGCATAGTATGAGGGAATGAGCCACAGGGAACCGCAGCTATAAGTGGATGCTCCATGATCCCAACACAGCAGCAACAACAGTGTTAACCATCACAGCACCAAAAACATAATGCTACTGTACTTACTAGGTAGGCGTGCTGAAAGGCAGGCATGCAATTATCACTGGACACATTAAAGAATCACACACAAAAACTTTACAGTTATGGGTAGAGAAATTATAGGTAATAAAATACCAATAATAAATAAATAAATACATATGCTCAATGTTATGAATAAACAAAGAAAATAAACATAATTTTAAAAAAAAAAAAAAAAATTGAAAAAATTATAAATAAAAAAATATACGTCATATGCTATAAAATAACATCAATCTTATGATAGCTTCAAAATCACTTTGATAGCCTAATTACGATTCCAGGATAAATAAAAGCAATGATTGTCAACAACTATCACCTCATAAATAATCAAAAGTATGAGGAGCTATTCAAATAAATAAACATATTCATAATTTATAAATAAAAACATCTTTTTAAGAGATATGTAATCAACTAATTTATGAAAAGTCAAATGAGTGTTGAAAGAAATGAAACATCAGAACAGAATAAGTAAAGTGAACGTAAGGCAATGCTGTGACCGTTCACATTTCTCCGATAATACAAAAAACTACAATATATAGGGAGAAGAAGAGATTTTTTTTTTTTTTCAATAAAATTAAAAAACAATCAATCAAACAATAAATCAATTCATTCATTCATCCATCCATCAACTTTCTTTCATAAATGATAAAATAATGATAAGGTTTATACGGTCAAAATGGTTGTAATCTTCTTTTTTTCACAATAATTCATGTCAGATCCATCTTTAACCTATCTCTTTCATAATAATTCATGCCAGATCCATCTTTAACCTATTTCTTTCACAATAATTCATGTCAGATCCATCTTTAACCTATTTCTTTCACACAATTATTCATATCAGATCCTTTAACCTATTTCTTTCACAATAATTCATGCCAGATCCATCTTTAACCTATTTCTTTCACAATAATTCATGCCAGATCCATTTAACCTATTTCTTTCACAATAATTCATATCAGATCCTTTAACCTATTTCTTTCACAATAATTCATGTCAGATCCATCTTTAACCTATTTCTTTCACAATAATTCATGCCAGATCCATTTAACCTATTTCTTTCACAATAATTCATGCCAGATCCATCTATAATCTATCTCTTTCACAATAATTCATGCCAGATCCATTTAACCTATTTCTTTCACAATAATTCATGCCAGATCCATCTTTAACCTATTTCTTTCACAATAATTCAAGCCAGATCCACCTTTAACCTATCTCTTTCACAATAATTCTTGCCAGATCCATTTAACCTATTTCTTTCACAATAATTCATGTCAGATTCATCTTTAACCTATTTTTTTCACAATAATTCATGCCAGATCAATCTTTAACCTATCTCTTTCACAATAATTCATGCCAAATCCATTTTTAACCTATTTCTTTCACAATAATTCATACCAGATCCATCTTTAACCTATTTCTTTCACAATAATTCATGCCAGATCCATCTTTAACCTATCTTTTTCACAATAATTCATGCCAGATCCATCTTTATCCTATTTCTTTCACAATAATTCATGTCAGATCCATCTTTAACCTATTTCTTTCACAATAATTCATGCCAGGTCCATCTTTGACCTATTTCTTTCACAATAATTCATGTCAGATCCATCTTTAACCTATCTCTTTCACAATAATTCATGTCAGATCCATCTTTAACCTATTTCTTTCACAATTAATGTCAGATCAGTGTTTAACCATTTTTTTTCATAATAATTAATATAAAAACTCACATACTGTATATTGTAATCTTTTTAAATGGGAAGGTTGTTCTAATTAAAAGAATGTATTATATCTCTGAACGTGTCATAAAGGACAACTAATGATGGGACTGGTATTCTCATAAAGGACAACTAATGATGGGACTGGTATTCTCATAAAGGACAACTAATGATGGGACTGGTATTCTCATAAAGGACAACTAATGATGGGACTGGTATTCTCATAATGTCAAACTTCTGCCTAATTAGGATACATCAAACTGAAAGGTGTCCGTGTTATTGTTTTTTTGTAGATGGTGATAAAGTATTCTTTCAAAAACAAACAGATGATGTAACTGATAATAATGTACTCACTTGAATGGAGGTGAAAGAGAGACCTGACTAGATAATCATATAGCTGGCATGTGTCCAGGATACACAGAATGAGGGGTGCTAGTCTGCACTGTCCTGCCGTTGTCATAGAGTTAGCACGTGACATGTCTAACGACCCAAACACTGGAAGAGATAGATCACAGGACAAGACTTGCTAAATTGAAAGGATTAATTGGTTGGTTGTTATCATTCTTCTTCGTAATTCACTCAGAAAGTTGTGTTTATTCTGCATTGTAGTTTACAACGTAGTTTACAGTGTAGCTGTTATATGGACTCTTTCTGACTTGTCACCACAACATATTTTCATAGTTTGGTTTGCCTTTTCTCTATGGTCCTGACCTGACAAGAATGAGCAGCTTGTTTCTGGTTCTGTCTCTTCTTCATTCAGTCATCAGCCCCATCACCTTGACAGCCATCACAGCCCAACTAACAACTTCACAGTTTTCTTTCATCACTCATGACTAACAGCTGTCTAAAGAGTGACAAAGGCTAATACCATCCATTCTCTAATGTTGTCTTCCCATCTTTTCCTGTCTTCCTTGACTTCTTTTGTCTGGTACTGTGCCATGTAGAATGGTCCTAGTAAGACCTTGTAATAAGTTTGTACCATTTCAACGCTTGTTCTGTTACTGTTAGCGGCATGTTTTTAATTGGACCTCTTGGATTTTGTTGCACATTTCCTCATTGGTGACATTGGTAATACAATCAATAAACATTCATCTGAAAGGCATTTTATTTCAGGTAAGACAATCTTCACATGAGTAAAAGGGTTTTTAATTCATTCTCAGGACACATACCTTCCATATATTTTTTAGGTGAACATATACATCATAGCTTTTGAAATGTGGATATAGAGAAATAGGTAGAATTGGATGGAAGGAAAAGAAAACAAATGAAGTCTTAAAACAGCTAAAAATGAAAAGAGAACTACTAAACACAATTCAAACAAGACAAATGTGATTTTTGGGCCATGTTAAAAGACACAACAGCCTACTAAAAGTAATCCTGGAGGGGAAAATACAAGGTAAAAGAGGCAGAGGCAGACCAAGACTAACATGGACAAGTAACATCAAAAGATGGACAAACCAGCCTATGACAACCTGCACCATCAAAGCAAGAGACAGAGCAGAATGGCGCTCCATGGTAGCCAACCTTCGTTGCGGAGATGGCACTCGATGATGATACATCGTACCAAAAAAAAAAAATCTGTACGACGAGGGTACTTTACTTTACTTTTTTTTTAACTTTAAATTAGTGTTACATTTTTAAAATTCCGCTTTTTTTAATCACTATTATCAGTAAATTAAATTATTAAACATTTAAAAATCCAAACCTATAGAGAGAAGTGAGTGATTTGACTAACACTGAATATGGCTGGTGATTTGCTTTCTTAGCAGAGATGCTCCCCTTCTTTCAAAATTATTATTTTTATGTGAATTAATAGTTAATTTAACAAATTTATTATTTTTATGTGAATTAATAGTTAATAACGAAATTATTATTTTCATGTGAATTAATAGTTAATAACAAAAATATTATTTTTATGTGAATTAATAGTTAATAACAAACTTATTATTTTCATGTGAATTGATAGTTAATAACAAAATTATTATTTTCATGTGAATTAATAGTTAATAACAAAATTATTATTTTTATGTGAATTAATAGTTAATAACAGGCACATATCAGTTGATCACTCAAAAACTTATCATATGGAAGGTATGCAGATAAGAAGGTGTATGTTAAAGTATAGAAAAATAAAAGGAACAATCAATTATTGTTGTTTCAATTTTAGACAAGAAAGTGAGCTCAATGACATTATGGATAGTGCACTCGCATGCCGGCGTGAAGGATCACAGTTCAAAATACAGTTGAGGTAAAAAATAATATTTAAAAAATGTCCGTCCTGAACGACTCTCAGAGTGAGCCCAGCCTCTTTAAAGAGATGCCAAAGATGTTCTCTGGGAAAGAAAGTCAGCATGAAAGAGGAACTGAAGAGCTTACTTCATGAGGCTGAGGCTTAGCACAATTGAAATCACTAACACTTTGGTTATTTTGGTTATGGAAGGCCCCGGTATCACTGCAAACGAATTAAAATCCATAATTGCTCAAAAGCTAACACTTAAAACTGGCTAAGTACTAGGAAAGAGAGATCACAGGTGATAAAAAGAGAAAATACTAGATAGCTTGGTGTCATGGCATGGAAAACAGTCAACAACAGAACTGATATGAGGTACTGTGGATAGAAGATTGTGCAACAATATGATTGCCTAAACCAACCAATATGGCACGTGATGATGAACACTTAAAAAAAAAACCAAACAACAATTACTATAGGACCTTTCATCGTCATCATCATTGAGTGCCTTCTCCGCAACGAAGGTTGGCTACCATGGATCACCATTCTACTCTGTTTCTTGCTTTGATGGTGCAGGCTGTCATAGATTGACTTGTCCATCTTTTGATGTTACTCGTCCATGTTAGTCCTGGTCTGCCTCTGCCTCTTTTACCTTGTATTTTCCCTTCCAATATTACTTTTAGTAGGCTGTTGTGTCTTTTAACATGCCTCAAAAATTTCATTTGTTTTGTCTTAATTGTATTTAGTAGTTCTCTTTTTATTTTCAGTTGTTTTAAAACTTCATCGTTTGTTTTCTTTTCTTTCCATCCAATTCTACCTATTCTTCTATAAATCCACATTTCAAAGGCTTCAATTTTCTGTTCTGTTTTCTTGTCTAATGTCCATGTTTCTGCACCATACAGGAATATTGAGAAGATGTAACATTTTGCCATTCTTAGTTTCAGCCCTGTTGATATTTGTTTTGTTGTTAGTATATTTTTCATGGCATTAAAATTACTTTTTGCCATACCTATTCTTTTGTTTATTTCAGTTTTGCATTTTCCATCATTGGTTATAGTATGTCCCAGGTAGTTGTAGCTCTGGACTGTCTCCAGATGTATTCCCTCAACTGTGATATTTAATTGTAGGTCTTGAGAATTTTCTTTGTTTATGATCATAGTTTTAGTCTTTTTGATATTCATTTCTAGTCCATATTTTTTGCTTGTTATGTTTATCACATTAAGCAATTGTTGTAGGTCTTTAGGATTTTCTGCTAGTAGAACAGTATCATCAGCATAGGACCTTTACACTTTGACAAAAAAGTGTATGTGAAATCATAAGAAAAATATTATTTTTAATCCGCAGATATGAAAACATTCATGATGCCATAAATACCTGCTTGCTGAAGACTTATAATCTCATCCATGTAATCCAGCATGTCAATGGAGAACTCAAAGCTGGAGATAAAGAAGAGACATAGCATGACCCAATCAACATTCTCTCAAATAGACAATATTAGGCTACATATCTTGCACCCCAGTTCCAGGATTACTTTTTAATCTTTTTTAAACTTTTTAGAACTTCTTTGAGTGAGAAGTTCCACTGATTAAAAAGTAATCCTGGAGGGGAAAATACAAGGTAAAAGAGGCAGAGGCAGACCAAGACTAACATGGATGAGTAACATCAAACGATGGACAAACCAGCCTATGACAACCTGTACCATCAAAGCAAGGGTCAGAGCAGAATGGCGCTCCATGGTAGCCAACATCCGTTGCAGAGATGGCACTCGATGATGATGATCTTGCACCTCTCCAATCAATCTATCTGTTCTCCTATCAACAGACAAGTTAAAGATAACCATATTACATACTAGGGAGCCGTGATAGCTCAGTGGTTAGTGAGCTGGACTACAAAGGACAAGAGGTAGGGTTCAATCCCAACCGACGGCTTCTGGGTTCACCCAGCCTTAAATGGGTACCGGATTTTTTTCTGAGAAAGTAAAGCAGCACGGGTGTAAAACCAACCCCCATTACCCCAAAAATCATGTGCCGAAGGTCTGTAAAATTTATGGTCACCAACACCATATTTCCTACCGCCACTTGGCGTGATGGGGCTCTTTACTAATTATCTTGTTTTTATATATTATTTATTATATATCATCATCCTGTGCTGTCCCCACATCAATACCAGCAGCACATCATTGATGATGATTTTGTAGTTGTGTAATTAAATACAATAGCCTCCACAAGCAGGCTGTAGGTGATGAAGCATGCCTTTAACCTCACTTTTAAAATGTGGAATCTGTAAATGAAAGTTAGATATGGTGGTGGTTGAAGGGTAGACCACTAGGCATCATCATTTTGCCATCATCGCACCAAAGGTTGGTTACCATGAAGCACTATTTCATTCTGTCTTTTGTCCGGATGATGAATAATGCCAGGGTTCACTGGCCTACCTTTTGAGTTGTCAGTCTACTAGTTTTTGTTTCTCTCTCCCTCATCCAACCCCATATTTTCTCTTGCAGAATGACTTTCAAGAAGTTATTGTGTCCACTGATTATGTTTAAAGTGAGAGTGACAAGTTCCACTGATTATGTTTACAGCGAGAGTGAGAAGTTTCACTGATTAAGTTTACAGTGAGAGTGAGATGTTCCATTGATTAAGTTTACAGTGAGAGTGACAAGTTTCACTGATTAAGTTTACAGTGAGAGTGACAAGTTCCACTAATTAAGTTTACAGTGAGAGTGACAAGTTCTACTGATTAAGTTTACAGTGAGAGTGACAAGTCTCACTGATTAAGTTTACAGTGAGAGTGACAAGTTTCATTGATTAAGTTTACAGTGAGAGTGACAAGTTTCACTGATTAAGTTTACAGTGAGAGTGACAAGTTTCACTGATTAAGTTTACAGTGAGAGTGACAAGTTTCACTGATTAAGTTTACAGTGAGAGTGAGAAGTTCCACTGATTAAGTTTACAGTGAGAATGACAAGTTCTACTGATTAAGTTTACAGTGAGAGTGACAAGTCTCACTGATTAAGTTTACAGTGAGAGTGACAAGTTCCACTAATTAAGTTTACAGTGAGAGTGACAAGTTTCATTGATTAAGTTTACAGTGAGAGTGACAAGTTCCACTAATTAAGTTTACAGTGAGAGTGACAAGTCTCACTGATTAAGTTTACAGTGAGAGTGACAAGTTCCACTAATTAAGTTTACAGTGAGAGTGACAAGTTTCATTAATTAAGTTTACAGTGAGAGTGACAAGTTCCACTAATTAAGTTTACAGTGAGAGTGACAAGTCTCACTGATTAAGTTTACAGTGAGAGTGACAAGTTCCACTGATTAAGTTTACAGTGAGAGTGACAAGTTCTACTGATTAAGTTTACAGTGAGAGTGACAAGTCTCACTGATTAAGTTTGCAGTGAGAGTGACAAGTTTCATTGATTAAGTTTACAGTGAGAGTGACAAGTTCTACTGATTAAGTTTACAGTGAGAGTGACAAGTTTCACTGATTAAGTTTACAGTGAGAGTGACAAGTTTCACTGATTAAACACTGATTAAGTTTACAGTGAGAGTGAGAAGTTCCATTGATTAAGTTAACAGTGAGAGTGACAAGTTTCACTGATTAAGTTTACAGTGAGAGTGACAAGTTTCACTGATTAAGTTTACAGTGAGAGTGACAAGTTTCACTGATTAAGTTTACAGTGAGAGTGACAAGTTTCACTGATTAAGTTTACAGTGAGAGTGACAAGTTTCACTGATTAAGTTTATAGTGAGAGTGACAAGTTTCACTGATTAAGTTTACAGTGAGAGTGACAAGTTTCACTGATTAAGTTTACAGTGAGAAGTTCCACTGGTTATGTTTAAAGTGAGAGTAACAAGCTGAATGCTGAGAAATGATACAAGTTAAACAAACTGGGTCAAACACAGCCAAGTTGTGAACATAAAGAATGAAAGTGTGTATTACAAACCAGAATCTAAATAATTACATTCTGCCATTCACTGATTTGACAGTTATTACTATATCTGTGTTAGTCCCCTCTAGTGACGCAGGCAGATGGTGCTCGTTAACCTGGGAGGGCCGACCATCTAAGGGCAGAATCCCCCTACAGAAAAGACAATCTGCTGCTTTGCAGGAAGATTGGAGACAATCAAAGGCTAAGGAAAGCAAACCTGAATAAAATGCTGGCTGAAATCGGATGCACTGGGCCAATAGTGCAGAACACAGTGCAACGTGGGCCTTGGTAGCCGAATAACCGAGTTTGGGGGCCTCGGTAGCCAAGTTGGGAAAACCACTCGACTGGACTACTGACGTTCGGACAACCTGTGTTCGATTCCCGCTGGAACAGTGTGAATTGTACTCATGGTTGGAAAAAAAAAAATACCTCCACGGTCGACCCAGCCGCTGGCAGAAATGGGTACCAGGGTATTATTACCCTGGGAAAGTGAGGAATGTCGCTTCGCATCTGAGTTTCGATGCTTGAGGCAACACTATACAGAAATCTCCGAACATTTCTGGATAGGCGACCGAGCACATATGGGTGTAAACTCGTGTGCTAAGATGCCGGTTCAAGTCTCGTACTTTACTTTTACTTTACAGTGCAACGTTTTAACAGGTACTCAATCAGGGTGGATCTAACAGAATCTAATTATGATGTTCTGTCTGTGAGTCGATCAATTCACTTAAACAGACAGCTGTCTTCATGTGAGAGTCTGGAATCCTAATTTGATTGAGTCCTAATCGCAGAGAGAGAGAGATTTAACTACTAGCTTGATAATGTAAACACACTTACTAGTTGTTGACATCACCAGCACAGGTTTTGTAATACTGTTCATCAGTCATCACTAGGTTACCAGGGATTCCAGGAAACTGAAAACAACATAAACAGCAATGACATCATCACTATCAACAGCTTAACTCATTGGCTGTGGAGCACAGGCCTCCACTAATATTTTATTCTATTCATTACAACTCATTGATTGTGGAGCACAGGCCTCCACTAATATTTTATTCTATTCATTACAACTCATTGATTGTGGAGCACAGGCCTCCACTAATATTTTATTCTATTCATGGAATCAGTTTTACTACAGTTGGGGCATCCCCATATCTGCTCCTCCGCCCATCCCAGCATTTCTTGAAGCATATGCAGACTGATTGTTCCTGTAAGGTGTTGATTATAGATACATCTACGTTTCCCACTAAACACTCCAGATCAATAAGATCACTTTCCCACCTTTAGACTCCTCAGTCTCTCAATATATACATCATTGTCCCACCTTTAGACTCCTCAGTCTCTCAATATATACATCATTGTCCCACCTTTAGACTCCTCAGTCTCTCAATATATACATCATTGTCCCACCTTTAGATTCCTCAATCTCTCAATATATACATCATTGTCCCACCTTTAGACTCCTCAGTCTCTCAATATATACATCATTGTCCCACCTTTAGACTCCTCAGTCTCTCAATATATACATCATTGTCCCAACTTTAGACTCCTCAATCTCTCAATATATACATCATTGTCCCACCTTTAGACTCCTCAGTCTCTCAATATATACATCATTGTCCCACCTTTAGACTCCTCAGTCTCTCAATATATACATCATTGTCCCACCTTTAGACTCCTCAGTCTCTCAATATATACATCATTGTCCCACCTTTAGACTCCTCAGTCTCTCAATATATACATCATTGTCCCACCTTTAGACTCCTCAGTCTCTCAATATATACATCATTGTCCCACCTTTAGACTCCTCAATCTCTCAATATATACATCATTGTCCCACCTTTAGACTCCTCAATCTCTCAATATATACATCATTGTCCCACCTTTAGACTCCTCAGTCTCTCAATATATACATCATTGTCCCACCTTTAGACTCCTCAATCTCTCAATATATACATCATTGTCCCACCCTTAGACTCCTCAGTCTCTCAATATATACATCATTGTCCCACCTTTAGACTCCTCAGTCTCTCAATATATACATCATTGTCCCACCTTTATGCTCCTCAGTCTCTCAATATATACATCATTGTCCCACCTTTAGACTCCTCAATCTCTCAATATATACATCATTGTCTCACCTTTAGACTCCTCAGTCTCTCAATATATACATCATTGTCCCACCTTTAGACTCCTCAATCTCTCAATATATACATCATTGTCCCACCTTTAGACTCCTCAGTCTCTCAATATATACATCATTGTTCCACCTTTAGACTCCTCAATCTCTCAATATATACATCATTGTCTCACCTTTAGACTCCTCAGTCTCTCAATATATACATCATTGTTCCACCTTTAGACTCCTCAATCTCTCAATATATACATCATTGTCTCACCTTTAGACTCCTCAATCTCTCAATATATACATCATTGTTCCACCTTTAGACTCCTCAATCTCTCAATATATACATCATTGTCCCACCTTTAGACTCCTCAATCTCTCAATATATACATCATTGTTCCACCTTTAGACTCCTCAGTATCTCAATATATACATCATTGTCCCACCTTTAGACTCCTCAGTCTCTCAATATATACATTATTGTCTCACTCATTCTCCTCTTCACTTAAGGAATGAAGAACAAACTTGGTGATGTCCTCTTTGTCAATAGTAAGGCCACACTCAGTGCCAGAGCTGCCAGTGAGCTGATCGGCTATTTCATTGCTATGTACACCAGCATGCCCTGGACAGTACACCCATGTTAAAGCATTCACTTTAGAGTCATCACCCAAGAACTGCATTCACTACGACCACAGACATTGTTTGTCAATCTTCTGTATCATACTTTGCGAGTCAGCTACTAAGACTGCATGATCCACATTCTGTGCAACCAACCATCACTGCTATTGCTGCTTTCATCTCCATTCTTATACTGGACACAGAAATGCTAAACTTGTCTGTTTTCCCTAGCCACTTCTCTGCTATGTTGGTATGCCATAAAGCCCCAACCACTGCGCTGTACACAGGGTACAGAACCATCCATATAGATAATTGGATCCTGAAGTGAGGACACTTTTTCGATAGATTCCCTTAGTACAACCTTGGTAGCTCCATAGGCCCAATTGCGACACTCCATGCCGAGCTGAAAGATTACTTTGGTTAGCCTGTATTTCTGCGCTGTTGCTTCTGTCCAATCCTTGCTAGCCCTAATGTCATTCAGATCACATACTCTCCTTATGGACTCCTCCACCTCTATCATCCAGGATTTTCCATGCTGGAGGCACCTGCCCTTGGCCACACCCAATTCTGAATGCAAGGGATGATTTATGTTCCATACCACATTTAAATAAGTCCAGACCTGAGCAGATCTATGTCGTACTCTAATGCTCAGTAAATCAGGTAAGTAACTCATTGAATGGATAGGTGTATCTCTGGTGCATCCAAGAACTGCCTGTAGGTCCTCATTGTGAACCCTTTCAAACCTTGTGATCTGAGTTGATGAGAGAGTGAACAGACTCAAACCATACTCCAGTTCTGAGAGCAGCACAGCCTGTTGGAGTGAGAATAGTCATGATTGCTGGAGGTTCCCTTGCCATGATATTGATTGTGATGATACATTGTCTTTTGAATGACATTGCTTAACATGTTCGTTGAAAGAAAGGTCTTCTGTGAGTGTCTTCCATCTTGATTGTGATGATACATTGTCTTTTGAATGACATTGCTTAACATGTTCGTTGAAAGAAAGGTCTTCTGTGAGTGTCTTCCATCTTGATTGTGATGATACATTGTCTTTTGAATGACATTGCTTAACGTGTTCGTTGAAAGAAAGGTCTTCTGTGAGTGTCTTCCATCTTGATTGTGATGATACATTGTCTTTTGAATGACACTGCTTAACGTGTTCATTGAAAGAAAGGCCTTCCGTAAGCGTCTTCCATATATTTCTATCTTTCCATTTCAATTGTAACTCTCCAACACTATTCTCCATATATATTGTTAGTCAATCTCTTTTTCTATTTCCAATTGTAACTCTCAAACACTATTCTCCATATATATTGTTAGTCACTCTTTTTCTATTTCCAATTGTAACTCTCAAACACTATTCTCCATATATATTGTTAGTCACTCTTTTTCTATTTCCAAGGAAATTCCAGAATAAGACCCACCTTGCCACATTAACCAGCACATTTTTTTTTCTTCCTTTCAATTTTAGTGTTAGTTTTATTCTTTATATAAAGTTATATTTTTTCTATGTTTCACAGTTCCTTCAACATTTCAGCTCCTTTATTATTTATTTTCTCATTTACTTGGTTACTTAAAATTTCTTTTATAATTTCACATATATAGATGTCAAATGTCTGTCCTTTTGCTCCATTAAATGTCTGTGTTTCTACTCCCTACAAAAGTGTTGAGTGGATATAACACTTTACCATTATCAGCTGATGACATTTTTGTTTCAATAAAAAAAATATACTTCAAACTGTCAGAGTTACCTCTAGTCCCTACCACTCTTCCAGTTATTTATGTCTCACAATTTCCTCCCATTGCTTGATATGATATGTTCCAAATAGCAATAATCTTGTACACTTTCAAGATTTATCTCTTTGGTTACAAGAAGAACCTGCAAGTTGTACACTTTATCTCATTTACTATCACAATAGTAGTCCATAAAGTCTGCTTCTATATTTTACTTCTGTAGGCGATTGTAAATAATCACTACTAAAATTAAATGTGTTTGACACATGACAGGAAATAGCCTGAGAGATAAGATAAAAAAATAAAGAAACAAGAAAAAAAGCTAGGAGTAATTTCTGCCACTGAATACATAAACAGAGAACAGACAATATGGTTTGGCCATGTGATAAGACAGGAAGAACAAAAAAGAACACAAGCCTATAATAAATGTAGCAAGAACACTAGACCCATGGGCTGACCACAAAAAAGTTGGATTGATGGAATACTAGAAACACTCGGAAGCATAACAGCTGGAGAAGTTAACAGTAATAAGAAAAGCAAAAGATTGCAAGCTAAATCACCCCTCAATGCTGAAAGACAAATGAGGAAGGAAGAAGAAGATGATTATTGAAGCTTTACAACTGACTTGTATTTCTTTTGTGTATACTTCTAACCTGTTTAAAAAAACATTTTTTTATTCTTGTGGTTATTGTCTTCTGAGTATGTTTTCTTCTTGTGGTTATTGTCTTCTGAGTATGTTTTCTTCTTGTGGTTATTGTCTTCTGAGTATGTTTTCTTCTTGTGGTTATTGTCTTCTGAGTATGTTTTCTTCTTGTGGTTATTGTCTTCTGAGTATGTTTTCTTCTTGTGGTTATTGTCTTCTGAGTATGTTTTCTTCTTGTGGTTATTGTCTTCTGAGTATGTTTTCTTCTTGTGAGCATGAGTCCCACTGTTATACGGGTAATCTTTTCTACATTCTAATTACAAATTAATTCAAATTAAGTATGTAGTCTTTATGTCCTGTTTCCATTTGATTAGTTTGTCTTTCCATTTTTTTATCTTACTAAACTATCATCAACAAAGCACAGGTCTTCAGTATATTCAGGCTATTTTGTTGATGATAGTTTAATGAGGTAAAAAAAAATTGAAAGACAAACTCAGCTTGTGTTCATATACAAAGTCTCTAAAACAAGGACTTCTGGTCAATATGGCAGAAAGGCAACAGGGAACTGTTGAGGCACTGTCTGAAGTGTTCTTTGTTGCAGTTTCCTCATATTCCAAGTCTGGCTTGTTGCTGGAGTTACTGAGTAGTGCTCTGTGCACATCATGAGCTGTGTATTTCATCCGGATGTTGTTTCTATATTCAGATTGCTTACGATGAAAGATGATATCGTACGATGAATGACAGTTCAGATGTGTTCACTATCGGTGCTATAATATGCCATATGTCTTTTGACATGAGCTGTGTTTGGATGGGGATTGGAACTGCCATTCTTTGTTTGGATATTTGATGAGATGTTAGTTCAGACTATTCCACTGGCACGGGTGGTTGAGCAATTATGGATTTCCATTCCTGGTAGTGATACCAGGCCCTTCGAATAACCATAACTATAACCTCTAAAACAAGCTATCGTGTTGAAAGATTCTTCTTCTTCTTTCCTTCCTCATCTGCCTTTCAGCGTCGAGGGAGATATAATTTGCGGTCTTTTGCTCTTCTGTTCGCCTCTGCTGCTGTTATGTTTCCTAGTGCTTCTAATATTCCATAGATCCATCTTTTTCGTGGTCGACCCTTGGGTCTGGTGTTCTCACAACGTTTGCTGAGGCTCATGTTGTGTTTTGATCTTTCTGCCTTGTCACAATGGCCAAACCATTTTATCTGTTTTTTCCTTTATATTCTATGGTGGGGGCTATTCCTGGCTTTTTCTCAATTCTTCACTTCTGATCTTATCTCTCAGACTGTTTCCTGTCATTCGTCTAACACATTTCATCTCAGTAGAGGTTATTTTTCTTATTGTTCTTGCATCCAGGGTACAGGTCTGGCATTGGTAGCACAATGTTAAAATGTTGAAAGATTGATATCACAAAGTGTTGTACTTAAGCAGAACTGACTTCATTTTCAATCAATGTTTTCTGCGCTTGATTCCAAATTAAATGCACACTGAATTCAGACACACATGAATAGCAAGGTACAGAACATAAGGCAATGCAAGTTGCTATGGAAGTGAAGAAGAAACACTTCACACCCATACAACATTATATGTTAGAGCTGTGAGCTGACACCTTTCAGTCCAGTGCCATCTAATGATATATGCATGTAATTTTGAGTTCCCTTGTTGTTCCATACAAGGTGTTCTGTTTATCAAGCCTTTGAGGAAGTAGATTTGCTGTGATATCAGTGAGCTTAGAACAGTCAAACAGGTGATGTTCTACTGTTTCATGTGGGTGGTCACAGAGCAGGTATGCTGGAGTTTGGGTTACCCATACTCCATTCAATAAATGAAACCAGCAAACAATTGTAAAAAACACTATCTGTACAACATTTATTCCATTTCTGGGGTTTGTCAAAGGGGAAACAAAGAGTTGGGGGGGGGGGATGGTAATAGAACAGTAGAAGAAAGGTTGCATCACCAGTGCATTCACTACAAGGTGTTCAGCTCAGAGTTTTTAATTAACAAACATTCCCCTCTCAAATTAAATATAAAACTTCACATTCTCTTATTCCTTTTGAGTGAGGGAGGGAGACACAACCTTTAAGCTGTAAAGGTAAAGCTCTAAGCTGTTAAGGTAAAGCTCTAAGCTGTAAAGATAATGTCATTCCTGGCCTTCCATTTTGTACACCAACATATATATGCTTTTTATGGTAAGGAATGCCTGACAATCTATCCAGGATGGTAAACCATTTTATTAGCTACCATTGTATGTATTTTGAGATCAATTCCATGTCAATTTGTCATCGGTCTCATTTCCAATCTTCTCTTTTTATCACTAGGGATGATTTCATTAAACACTTCAATTCTCATTAAACTTCTCATTTCCAATCATCTTATTTCTCCTTTCTTTCTTTCTGCCCATTTACCCAAAAAGATTCAAAGGAATTGATTGTTTTCTTCATCATTCGTCCTGAGAGGGGCATTAAGTGGATAGATGCATTGTATCCTTATTGGCAGCAGAACTGTAATATTTGTACCTTTTGGTCAAACACATCCAACTTCAGCGTGGCATTTTTTAGTACAGAGTTGCTTCCCTTCTTCGATTTTTTTTTTCACTTGGACAAATTAGAAGACATGTTAGTCTATTTCTAGAGGCGATGAGGTGGAGTAGGGTCTGGATAGTTCTAAGTTCACCGATCCTGGCACATGCCACCAGCTATGAGTTGTTGACAGCTTCCAGCACTGCACATGTCTGATGCCTTCCCTCTTTATTTCTCCTTAAACATTTCAATAAAACTAACTGGAAAAATTAAATATGTAGGCAGACACAAAACACAAATATAAAGTGAACGTTATAAACAGAAAAAAAAAATCAACAATCTCCCACCTTTCTGTGAAACTTGAACTTCTGTATCAGCAGCCGGCAGTAGCTTGCTATCAGTTTCCCATAGCCCTCCTTTAAGTGCCCCTGGGAAACAAAATCAAAGATTTAATAATCATCAACTGGAAAAACTAGTTATGCATGAGAGTTTGTGTAACTTCAACAATTGTGTACAGGTCTCAACAAGAAATAGAAAAGAGAAAAAAGATCATATCAAGACACCATTTCACGTAACTAGCATGAGGAAAGATCTTACAATAGGTTACTCGACAAAATAACAACTAGCATAACAATCATTCTCATGATGGAGAGATTTTGTTGTTACCCTAAAGAAAGTCAAAGTCTTTATGACAAAGTGTTTGTGCATTAATCTTGGAAACAGATGGTTAAAGTATAGCAAGTTTGCCTGACAGCTTCTTCATTTATATCTTCTTCTTCATCTACTTTCCTTCATCATTTGCCTTTCAGCGTCGAGGGGAGATATAATTTGCGGTCTTTTGCTCTTCTGTTCACCTCTGCTGTTGTTATGTTTCCTAGTGCTTCTAATATTCCATTGATCCATCTTTTTCGTGGTCGACCCTTGCGTCTGGTGTTTGTTGAAGGCTCATTGTGTTGTGTTTTGTTTTTTCTGCCTTGTCATGTGGCCAAACCATTTTATCTGTTGTTTCCTTATAAATTCTATCTCTCAGACTGTTTCCTGTTATTCGTCTAACACATTTCATCTCAGTAGAGGTTATTTTTCTTATTGTTCTTGCATCTAGGGTCCAGTTCTAGCATTGGTAGCACAACGCTGGGATGAAGATTGTATTGTATAGTGCTCGTTTTGCCTCTAGAGTTATTTCCTTGTTGGACAATAGTGGTGATAACTGTCCAATGATTTGACAAGCTTTGTTGCATCTTGATTCTATCTCTGCTGTTTGAGAATTATCGTTTGTCATTAAACTTCCAAGGTATTTGAATTTCTCTACTTGTTTTAGTTGTCTGCCTTCTATAGTTATGTTAATGTTTTGTTTTATATAGCTGTTGAAAATGGGTACTAGATATTTTCTCTGAGAAATATGGCAAACTGGCATGTTGATGGTCATGTTCAAATATGAGCACCGTTACTAAGTGGTCCCAAACTCCAAGATGATATTGGGTTTTATTTTTCTTTTAAAGATCTTTATAAGATGTCATAAAAGGCATGACACTTGATAACTTATTGTCACACCACAGACAAGTAGAAAAAGTAGATGATCTGGGAAAAAACAGTCAGTCTTCTTCCTCAAACGAAATCAGGTGTCATTTTTTAAACTACTGTTGGTTACAGTTGATCTTCAACAGTTCACATCTCTTGCTTTGTTAGTACCACCTTTTATTGTTCCAATCTCTGCCATTGCATTTAATAAGCCACAATAAACATGTTCAACCTAATGTAGGATCTATTCTTCTTCTTCTACCTTTCAGTTCCCAATGTAGGATCTATTCTTCTTCTTCTACCTTTCAGTTCCCAATGTAGGATCTATTCTTCTTCTTCTACCTTTCAGTTCCCAATGTAGGATCTATTCTTCTTCTTCTTCTACCTTTCAGTTCCCAATGTAGGATCTATTCTTCCTCTTCTTCTACCTTTCAGTTCCCATGTAGGATCTATTCTTCTTCTTCTACCTTTCAGTTCCCAATGTAGGATCTATTCTTCTTCTTCTACCTTTCAGTTCCCAATGTAGGATCTATTCTTCTTCTTTTCTTTCAGTTCCCAATGTAGGATCTATTCTTCTTCTTCTTCCACATTTCAGCTCCCAATGTAGGATCTATTCTTCTTCTACTTTTCAGCTCCCAGTGTAGGATCTATTCTTCTTCTTCTTCCACATTTCAGCTCCCAATGTAGGATCTATTCTTCTTTTTCTACCTTTCAGCTCCCAATGTAGGATCTATTCTTCCTCTTCTACCTTTCAGTTCCCAATGTAGGATCTATTGTTCTTCTTCTACTTTTCAGCTCCCAGTGTAGGATCTATTCTTCTTCTTCTTCTACCTTTCAGTTCCCAATGTAGGATCTATTGTTCTTCTTCTACCTTTCAGTTCCCAATGTAGGATCTATTCTTCTTCTTCCTTTCAGCTCCCAATGTAGGATCTATTCTTCTTCTTCTACCTTTCAGCTCCCAATGTAGGATCTATTCTTCTTCTTCTTCTACCTTTCAGTTCCCAATGTAGGATCTATTCTTCTTCTTCTTCTACATTTCAGCTCCCAATGTAGGATCTATTCTTCCTCTTCTTCTACCTTTCAGCTCCCAATGTAGGATCTATTCTTCCTCTTCTTTTACCTTTCAGCTCCCAATGTAGGATCTATTCTTCTTCTTCCTTTCAGCTCCCAGTGTAGGATCTATTCTTCTTCTTCTTCCACATTTCAGCTCCCAATGTAGGATCTATTCTTCTTCTACTTTTCAGCTCCCAGTGTAGGATCTATTCTTCTTCTTCTTCCACATTTCAGCTCCCAATGTAGGATCTATTCTTCTTCTACTTTTCAGCTCCCAATGTAGGATCTATTCTTCTTCTTCTACTTTTCAGCTCCCAATGTAGGATCTATTCTTCTTCTTCTACCTTTCAGCTCCCACTGTAGGATCTATTCTTCTTCTTCTTCCACATTTCAGCTCCCAATGTAGGATCTATTCTTCTTCTACTTTTCAGCTCCCAGTGTAGGATCTATTCTTCTTCTTCTTCCACATTTCAGCTCCCAATGTAGTATCTATTCTTCTTCTTCTACTTTTCAGCTCCCAATGTAGGATCTATTCTTCTTCTTCTTCCACCTTTCAGCTCCCAATGTAGTATCTATTCTTCTTCTTCTACTTTTCAGCTCCCAATGTAGGATCTATTGCAGGAGCTCATTTTCTTATTAAAAAAACCAATGCATTATGTATTTAATGTGATATTCATTCCCTGGAAGCTTCATTTGGTTTGAGTCATCTTGTAAAATATAAACACATCTTGACAATCAAAGGGAAGAAAAGCAAAGGAAGTAGACCTTTCTTGTGTTATAATGGTGTCAGTGGGTGTGACTCACACACAACTAACCAGGAAGAGCTTGCCAAGACAAGGCTAGCTGGAGAAAGGTAAATAAATGCAGGCAAAATCAAACTGAAACAAGCTGTCAACACCAGATGAGAACAAAGAGTACAACAGCAACTTCAGCCAAATTACCACACAATCACTAACTAAATACATTGCCTTTCAAATATATGACAGAATGTAATGGCAATCCTTACCCACAATTTTCCAAGGTCTCGGATTTGGCTTGCATATTTGACTGAATCCTGAACTACCTATGGATAAAAAATAAATGAAAACACATGAAAGTCTACATACAATCCATCTGTAAACTCTTTAGTTATCACAAGTCATTGATTGAGCACAAAAGAAATCCTTGGCACAAGTATCAGTTACAATGACAATGTCAACATACATCCCTAATGATCCCCATCAAGGCCAGCTCCTTGTCGTGGGGATGGGGCTTAACAGTCACCAGGGACTGAAAACCAAGACTGGCCAGGCCTTCCTACACCCGTGCAAGACCACAGTCTGCTCTAGCAATTTTAAGTGCTGAAGTCGGAGGCAACCAGCCAAAAGGCGCACTACAAAAATCAGGATGCCACGCACTCACGCCAATGGGAAGCATGCCTATAACTGCAAATCGATATGGCACTCGCCCTGTGATGGACACTCAGGCAGGTGCAGCGCCGGGCCCTCAGCCTCGAAAGGGCCCAACCTATATTACTGGATGTCCTTCTCAATCGCTCTGTGGAGTCAGGGGGCGAGAGAATAGAGTTACTGGCCAACCCAAAATAAGACCACTCAAAATAATGCACTGGAATGCTGAAGGCATCAACAGCAAAAGAGATGGGTACAGTAAAAAGATAGAATTAGAAAATATCCTGCATGAAGAACAAGTAAGCATATGCTGTTTGCAGGAAACCCATCTAAACAACGACATAGCCTTGAAGATTAGGGGATACCAGTGCTACCGATCTGACAGGAAAAACAGACAAAAGGGCGGAATACTGACTCTTGTAAGGAACAACATTAATGCATGTCAGATTGAAGTGTATATGGATGGGGCGGAATATCAAATACTGCACCTCAGGACAGGAAATACAGACTTCCATCTACTTAACTATTACTGTCCGAGTGACCGCCCACTAGCACTAGACACAATTACATTAAAAGAAAGAATAATTGTATGTGGAGACTTTAACAGCCATTCACAGAGCTGGGGCTATGAAGATATGGACAAGAGAGGTGAAGAACTTGAAAATTGGCAGGATGACAATGGGCTTATACTATTAAACCAGGCAACAGATCCACCAACATTCTATTCCAGATCATGGCATACCACATCTACACCAGACCTTGCTTTCCATTCACCAGACCTGGATTGGAATATCACACGTATTGTTGGGAAACAACTTGGAGGCAGCGACCACCGACCTGTCTTTTTAGTGGTGCAAAATGAGGCCGTCAGGGAGAGCAGCACTCTCTCCAGATGGAATTACAAAAAGGCAGACTGGAAAATGTATCAACATTACACCAGTGTACTGACTAAAGATCTAAATACAGACAGAGACATCAACAAAATAGTTGATGAATTCAGTAGACTAATAATACAAGCTGCCAGTGAAACAATACCCAGAGGGGCACGGAAACACTACAAACCATACTGGAATAGTGAACTAGAGCAACTGCACAATGACATGGAAACATCTCGAAAACAAGCAGAAAATAACCCCTGCCAGGAACACCACAATAACTATCAGCATGCTAAAGCCAAATTTCAATGGGCTAAACTACAAGCCAGACGGAGAAGTTGGAAAGAGAAAACAGAGTACATGAATCTAGAACGAGACACAAGAAAAGTGTGGAAGCTTGTAAAACAGCTGAATGATGAGGGTACAGAAGGGAACACAAAAATTACACTGAAGAAGGATGGAAACATTCTAACAGGTAAACATGCAGCAAATCACTTTGCAGACTCCTTTGCAAATGACAACAATATTGAAATTAGCCTAGAGAAACGTCAAGAGACCCGTCTAAAACAACAAAATGCAAGACAAGAAGAGACTGCACATGAAGTCATGGAAATACCCATTACACAAAGAGAGCTAGAGCTGGCAATATCCAAATTAAAAATGAAAAAGTCACCAGGTAGTGATGGAGTGTCTAATGAAATGATTAAGAACTTGGGAACTGCAGCTAAAGCAAAACTACTGCAGATCTACAACATTTGCTGGATCACAGGTAAAGTGCCACAGGCATGGAGAGAAGCAATTATGATACCATTACTAAAGCCAGGAAAAGATGGTTCAATGACATCCAGCTATAGACCAATCAGCCTTACAAGCTGTTTGTGTAAAACAATGGAACGTATAATCAATCTCAGACTGCAGTGGTACCTGGAAAGTGAAAATCTCCTTGTCCCACAACAAGCAGGCTTTAGACAGTGTTACTCTACCGAAGATCAGGCAACCTATCTTTCCCAGGAAATTGAGGATGCGTTTCAAGAAAAGAAACTGGTACTAGCAGCATGGATAGACCTAAAGAAAGCATTTGATAAGGTATGGAAGGAAGGGCTTTTGAAGAAACTGAGAAATTATGGAGTAAATGGCAGGATGTACAAATGGGTCAAAGCATACCTGCATAACAGGAGAGCCAGAGTGCAACTGGATGGTCTTAAGAGTAAGAAGGTCTTACTGCGCCAGGGCGTTCCACAGGGAGGGTACTATCTCCAACACTTTTTCTGATCTACATCAATGACCTAGTTACTGAACTACCACATGGTATCAAAGTGGCAATGTATGCAGATGACTTGGTAATGTGGTGCACAGAGGAGTATGCAACAGTGGCCTCCAAATTGTTACAAAGAGCTATGAATGCACTGAATTCATGGACAAATAGATGGTGTATCAGCATCAATACAGACAAATGCAGTACTACACTTTTCACTCTTTCCCCAAAACAAAAAGCAGGAGCCATCTATATAAACAATGAGCCTGTGAAAGAAGACATACAGGCTACGTATCTCGGAGTTACATTTGATAACAAACTATCTTGGAAACAGCAGATAAATAAGGCAACCCAAAAAGCAAGGAGAAAATTGGCTATTCTAAGAAAGCTGTGTGGAACTACGTGGGGTGCGAGTGGGAAAATACTCAGTAAAGTTTACCAACAGAGTATACGCCCACATTTAGAATATGGATCATCTGCATGGTGTTCAGCATCAAACACCACACTTCAAGAACTGGATAAAGTACAAAACCAGGCACTTAGGGTCATCACAGGAGCAATGAAATCAACACCAATATTAGAGATGGAGAAATTGTGGAGGATACCAGCACTGAGAGAACGGAGGGACACAAAGGTGCTGATACAGGCAGAAAAATTTGCTTGCATGCCGAGACATCCAATGAAGGACCGATTCCAAAATCTTGCATTGGGACGACTTAAGAGAAGCAGTTTTATCCACCAAGCCAAGCGTATTAGTAGACAAACACCAGACATGCCAAGAGCTGTTAACCCCCTACTGCCCATACCAGAACAGACTCCCTGGACAGAGGAATCTGGATTATCAGTTCAAATACGGACAGAAGTGAAAGGAATAGTTGATAAAGAGGAACAGAATAGTCTACAGCGAAAAACAATAACTCTCAGTTTCCTGGATGAAGAATACCCACAAGACCTATGGATTCGTGTGTATACAGATGGATCAGCACAGAATGCAGTAAAAAATGGGGGAGCAGGTGCATATATAGAATACCCAAATAACACTAGGGATATGAATAAAATAGCAACAGGGAAATATTGTCACAATTATGATGCAGAAATACAAGCAATAAAGTTAGCAATAGAAAAACTGCTGAACATTAATCTTAGCCCGCAGCCTGTAGTGTTTTTGACAGATGCAAGATCAGTACTCCAGGCACTACAATCCAGAAAATTACCACATCTGCAGACCTTATTGACTGAACTCTGCAAGCACCACAGGGTTGCCCTGCAGTGGATCCCATCTCACTGTGGAATACCAGGAAATGAGAAAGCAGATCAGTTGGCAAAGGAAGGTTCAACAGGCACACAACTAGATACACCTGTTACATACCATCATAAGAAACAGATAATCAAATCAATCAGAGGACCACAAGCCCCAAATCAGGATGCCTTTTATAATATGAATAGATATGAACAAGTTATCATTATACGTCTCAGAACAGGACACAATCGACTCCATAGTCACATGTATACAAAATTCAAGATCGGCACCTCAACTACTTGTACATGTGGACAGGCGCCCCAGACTGCTGAACACATACTTCAAGACTGCACTGAATATAGTAGACTGAGGAAAATCCATTGGCCCATAGATACAACACTACAGACAAAACTATATGGGCCACTGCAAGAATTACAAAAGACAGTAACATTTATACAGGAAACGACATTGCAGATATAGACAATGCTTCAGGCGAACGAAAGATAGATAGATAGATCCCTAATGATGAGCAACAGCCTGCTTTTCAATTTGGTGATTGGTAGATTAAGCGCCTTAGTTAGGTTAAGAATGTTGTCTAGGAACACCTAAGGAAACCCATGTAGGGCTGCTGAAAAGCTGGAGTAGATACAATAAAGGGCAATAACTAGGATGTTTCATGAGGAAAGGAGAAGTGTCTCATAGCTTGCTTTGGTTCTTTAAACATAAGTGGCAAAAGCTCTTTCATTTTGTCATCTAACTCTACTTTAAGTAAGTAAGTAAAGTACCCCCGTCACGCCAAGTGGCGTATAGGGAAATATGGTGTTAGTGACCCTATATTTTACAGACCTTCAGCACATGATTTTTGGGGTAATGTGGTCAGTATTACGCCCGTGCTGATTTACTTTCCCAGAAAAAAATCCGGTACCCTGTTAAGGCTGGGTGAACCTGGAAGCCGTCGGTTGGGATCGAACCCTACCCCTTGTCCGTGGTAGTCCAGCTCACTAACCACTGAGCTATCGCGGCTCCCCCTACTTTAAGTACCTTTCTTTTTTACATTTTATTATCTGGTTTTGTCTTGTTCACAAAGTTAAAACATGCAAGTAGTTGTCTTTTATTGTAAAGCAAGCTGAAAGCTCAAAGCAAGATAGCTGGAGAATCTTCAAGGTAGGAAAACAAAAGGAAAATTATGTCATGGGTTAACAACTGTCACTAAAACATACTCATGGTATGGGTTAACAACTGTCACTAAAACATACTCATGGTATGGGTTAACAACTGTCACTAAAACATACTCATGGTATGGGTTAACAACTGTCACTAAAACATACTTATGGTATGGGTTAACAACTGTCACTAAAACATACTTATGGTATGGGCTAACAACTGTCACTAAAACATACTCATGGTATGGGTTAACAACTGTCACTAAAACATACTTATGGTATGGGTTAACAACTGTCACTAAAACATACTTATGGTATGGGCTAACAACTGTCCCTAAAACATACTTATGGTATGGGCTAACAACTGTCACTAAAACATACTTATGGTATGGGCTAACAACTGTCCCTAAAACATACTTATGGTATGGGCTAACAACTGTCCCTAAAACATACTTATGGTATGGGCTAACAACTGTCACTAAAACATATTTATGGTATGGGCTAACAACTGTCACTAAAACATACTTATGGTATGGGCTAACAAATGTCACTAAAACATACTTATGGTATGGGCTAACAACTGTCACACTTAGCCAATGACAGAAAGCTGCAGCTTCTCAACCCTTCACTCTATATGTTGATAGGATATGATGAGATCCACATACAAATGCTCAAGAAATCAAAATGCCATACCAAATCCTGTGTTCAACTCTTTAGTGCAGCAGACATTTCAGAGTTTGTGCTGTCTCATGAGCTGTCTCTGAACCACTCTCCAGGAGAAAGTGATGACAACATGGCTATCATTGACACAATTAACAAACAAAAACATATCCTGCTAATGTAGAAGACTCTTACTAGTTACATGTACTCTTGGTACAATCTGACAGGCTGCTATTAATACGTTACTTGATGTCACTCTAATGTTATGTAGAGCCAGTCTTAACACATGGATGTGAATCATGGACAATAGGACAACAGACAAGAAAATCACTGGAGGCTGTAGAAATGTGGTTTTATAGACGAATGTTGAGAATACCGTGGACAGCTAAGAAAAGGAATGAAAATGTTCTGAAAGAGGCCAAGGCAAAAAGAGAGCTAATTTCCAATATTAGAAACAATCATCATTTTTTGTTCATACAATGAGAAGGGAACAGCTGGAATATATTGTGACAACTGGGAAAATTGAGAGACGAAGAGAAAGAGGGAAATAAAGAGAAAAGACACTAGACAGCTTAAGAGAATGGCTTAATAGAAGGTAAACAGCAGAAATTATAAATAACTGTCGAGATCGAAAGTTGTGGAGAGACATGGTCACCTAGGCCAACAGGCTTGGTACTTGATGATGGTGTTGAATATTTTTTACAAAACAGGGAAATCCTCCAAGTAGTGTGATGTTTTCAACTATAGAAGCTATAAATAGCTGACATCACTCTATCTTCTGAGTATGCTTTCTTCTTGTAGTTATTGTCTTCCCAGTATGCTTTCTTCTTGTAGTTATTGTCTTCCCAGTATGCTTTCTTCTTGTAGTTATTGTCTTCCCAGTATGTTTTTCTTCTTGTGGTTATTGTTTTCCGAGCATGTTTTCTTCATGTGGTTATTGTCTTCTGAGTATGTTTTCTTCTTGTGGTTATTGTCTTCTGAGTATGTTTTCTTCTTGTGGTTATTGTCTTCTGAGTATGTTTTCTTCTTGTGGTTATTGTCTTCTGAGTATGTTTTCTTCTTGTGGTTATTGTCTTCTGAGTATGTTTTCTTCTTGTGGTTATTGTCTTCTGAGTATGTTTTCTTCATGTGGTTATTGTCTTCTGAGTATGTTTTCTTCTTGTGGTTATTGTCTTCTGAGTATGTTTTCTTCTTGTGGTTATTGTCTTCTGAGTATGTTTTCTTCTTGTGGTTATTGTCTTCTGAGTATGTTTTCTTCTTGTGGTTATTGTCTTCTGAGTATGTTTTCTTCTTGTAGTTATTGTCTTCTGAGTATGTTTTCTTCTTGTGGTTATTGTCTTCTGAGTATGTTTTCTTCTTGTGGTTATTGTCTTCTGAGCATGTCTTCTTCTTGTGGTTATTGTCTTCCCAGACTGCAATGCTGAAAAAAAATCAAGCTAGTTGGATGTTTTCTGGGAACTTCCTCTCAGCCTGCAGGCCTATGTTAATCTATAGTAGGCTGTGGATGCCCACTACAGAACATTACTCAAACATTCCAAGTTATGCGGATGCTGAATGAAAAGTAACAGAGACTGTGGAGAGCATGTCAAGTAAAATACACTTGTACAACAGCCAATGATTGAGCTATAGGGTACAAGGTTGAATAGACACTCCTGGCCATGGAAAGTATCACATCACTTAATGAATTAAGTGAACAGAGAAAAGATCTCACTCATTAGAGTTTCCAATACTTACATTAGGATGCCCATCTCTCATAAGTTTGTGAACCACCTGAAGAAATTTCCAACAAACGATCGGGTTGGCCTGGACTGGCATCTTTGAGGCAATTGCCCAGAACATGTTGCCTCCATTGTCTTGGAAGGTCCCAAGAACAGCATCTGGTTTTTGTTGGTTATGGATTTCATATAACACTGAGGTTTACTAAATATGAACAAACTACATAACATAACATAACATAACATAACAATGAATTGATCTATTGAGACCAATATTGGGTTTAATCCTGATTGACTGATTCTAGGTTAGTCCAATCTTAAATGAGCACCAGAAATGTTTTGATGAAAGAAAGCTGGCACTGGTTACATTATCCCCAAATTTCTATGGTCAAAGTACTGTAAGGTAAGCACTTCACATCCATTAGTACTGTAACATTAAAGCAAATCACATCCCTTAGTATTGTATTGTTTAAAAAATGACATTACTAAACACTATGGGTAAAGTTACTTCACATTCGGGAACCTCAGTAGCCTAGTTGGGAAAACCACTTGTAAATTGTAATCGTGGTTGGGAAAAAAAATACCCCAATGAAGCCACTGGAAGAAATGGGTACCAGGGTAGTACTCTGGGAAGATGAAGAATGCCACCTCGCATCGTGAGTTTCGATACTTGAAGCGACACTTTCCAGAAGTCTCTGAACCCTTGTGGATAGGCGGCGAGCACATATGGATGAGCACTCGCATGCTAAGATCCTGATTCAAGTGTCGTACTTTACCTTTACCTTACTTCACATTCCCTAGTACCTTGGGTAAGGCACACAACATTCCTTAGTACTGTGGGGTAAAGCACATAACATTCCTTAGTACTGTGGGGTAAAGCACATAACATTCCTTAGTACTGTGGGGTAAAGCACATAACATTCCTTAGTACTGTGGGTAAAGCACATAACATTCCTTAGTATTGCGGGGTAAAGCACATAACATTCCTTAGTATTGCGGGGTAAAGCACATAACATTCCTTAGTATTGCGGGGTAAAGCACATAACATTCCTTAGTACTTTGGGTAAAGCACATAACATTCCTTAGTACTGTGAGGTAAAGCACATAACATTCCTTAGTACTTTGGGGTAAAGCACATAACATTCCTTAGTACTGTGAGGTTTTTTTTTTTTTTTTTTGCGTTCGCTTTCACCTCTGGCGAAGTCCCTAGAGACTAGGAACTGAATTTTGCGTGTTAATCCATTTTTCCCTGGCAGACATGTGCACAGGGTCCCTCACCATACAGGCAGATAACTCTATCTTCGGAGGTACTCATATTATTTTTCGTCGATGAGTAACTGACGTTTCAAGCCAGGTCTCCCTGATGAAACCAGGGGTGGTTACCACAGAGAGAAATTATAAATAAAAATCCCAACTGGTTCAGTCGGGATTTGAACTCACAACCTCTCTGTCTCAAGGCGGCGTCTTGCCTTGAGAGCAACCAGTATCCTGTACTGTGAGATAAAGTACATAACATTCTTTAGTATTGTGAGGTAAAGTACATAACATTCTTTAGTACTATGAGGTAAAGTACATAACATTATTTTGTACTGTGAGGTAAAGTACATAACATTCTTTAGTCTTGTGGGGTAAAGTACATAACATTCTTTAGTATTGTGGGGTAAAGTACATAACATTCTTTAGTCTTGTGGGGTAAAGTAAATAAAATTCCTTACTACTGTGGGGTAGAGTACATAACATTCTTTAGTATTGTGAGGTAAAGTACATAACATTCTTTAGTACTATGAGGTAAAGTACATAACATTATTTTGTACTGTGAGGTAAAGTACATAACATTCTTTAGTCTTGTGGGGTAAAGTACATAACATTCTTTAGTATTGTGGGGTAAAGTACATAACATTCTTTAGTCTTGTGGGGTAAAGTAAATAAAATTCCTTACTACTGTGGGGTAGAGTACATAACATTCTTTAGTATTGTGGGGTAAAGTACATGACATTCTTTAGTCTTGTGGGGTAAAGTAAATAACATTCCTTACTATTGTGGCTAAAGCACATATGTATAAAAGTGACAAAGAGCCATAGAAATGAGATAACAAAACAAAACTTCTGAATGAGTAAGGACGTCAGAGATTTGGGTCAACATGCAATCAAGGAGATCGGGTGAAATCCTGGATAAATGGGTTATAAGCAATAGTTTAGAAAGAAATATGTATTGCGGACCTTGTGGTTTATCTTATTGTGGACCTTGTGATGGCCACAACATGCAGAAGCCAGATAGATTTTATACTAACAAGACAACAGAACAAGAAAAGAGTAACTGACAGCAGAGCAATTCCTAATATCACAGATGACATGGAGCACAAGATGGTTATGAAGACAGTCAAAAATAAAGAGAATATATAAAAACAAACAAAAGAAGTAAAAAGAACAGACAATAAAAATAAAACAATTAAAAGATCAAGAATCAAGGAAAACCCTTGAAGAAAAACTAACAGAGAAATTTTAAAAACTCCCTAACAATGTATGCACAGTAGAAGATGAGTGGAAGCAATTTATGGAAACAGCAACCAACATCTCTAAAACAGTTTGTGGAACGAAACTAAGGACAAAAGAAGGGAAAAAGAGCACCCCGTGGTGGAACAAAACAATCAGATAAGCAATTGAAGAAAAGAAGAAACTGTTTAAAAATTGGAGGGAGAACAAGAACCAAGAAAAATATGCCTTAGTTCGAAAAAGAGTTAAAATTGTTATCATAGAAGCTAAGCAAAAGAATTGGACAGAATTCGGACAAAATATAAGCAGGGATTTCAAGACAGCCACAAAAGATTTCTACAAAGCAGTAAAAGTCACAAGAGTAAGAAAAGAAAGTCATTATCCTATTGAGCTGATAAATGACAAAGATGGACAGCCAATATCAAATAACCAACATATGCCACAGAGATGGAAAGTATATTTTGAAGACCTATTAAACATGACAACAACTACCAATAAGACAACAAAAACCATGCAAGAACGCACAAATACTGAGCCCAACATCATGAACGAGGAAATCGAAGAAGTAATAAAATATGCATCAGGAAATAAAGCACCGGGGATAGATAACATACCAACAGAAACAGGAGTGCAATGGCTGCACAGAATATTTAATGCAGCATGGCACCAACAACAAGCCCCAGAAGACTTCCAACAGGCAATCATCATACCAATATGGAAAAAGAAAGGTAGCAAAAGGGACTGCAATCAATATAGAGGTATATATTATGGGGCCTCGGTAGCCCAGTTGGGAAAACCACCCAACTAGGCTACTGACGTTCGGACACCCCGTGTTCGATTCCCGCTGGGAGCAGTGTGAATTGTACTCATGGTTGGAAAAAAAAAAAAAACCATGGTCGACCCAGCCGTTGGCAGAAATGGGTACCAGGATATTAACCTGCGTATGTGAGGAATGTTGTCTCGCAGCTGAGTTTAGAGGCTTGAGGCGACACTATACAGAAATCTCTGAACATTTCTGGATACGCAGCCGAGCACATATGGGTATAAACTCGAGTGCTAAGACGCCGGTTCAAGTCTCGTACTTTACCTTTACCTTTAGAAGTATATCTCTTCTCAGGCATGTAGGAAAGTCAAAATCTTGGAAAAAAGGCTAAGACCAATAATAGAACTACAGTTAAGCGATTCTCAAATGGAGTTCCGAAAAAACAGAGGATGTACTGACAGTAAAAAGTACCCCCCGTCACGCCAAGTGGCGTATAGGGAAATATGGTGTTAGTGACCCTATATTTTACAGACCTTCAGCACCTGATTTTTTGGGGTAATGTGGTCGGTATTACGCCCGTGCTGCTTTTACTTTCCCAGAAAAAATCCGGTACCCATTTAAGGCTGGGTGAACCCGGAGCCGTCGGTTGGGATCGAACCCTACCCCTTGTCCGTAGTAGTCCAGTTCACTAACCACTGAGCTTTCGCGGCTCCTACTAATTTTTAGGGAATTAGTAAAACCCAGGTGTCCTCGCCAGGGTACGAACCCCGGCTGTTGCCGTGGTAAGCCAACCGATGTACTGACAGTACCCCACATTAAAACAGCTTGCAGAAAAAACGACAGAACACAATCAAAACTTATACATAGCCTTCATTGACCAGGAAAAAGCATTTGACAGAGTAAACAGAGAACAACTGTGGGAGATACTAACAACATATGGAGTAAGCCAACATCTAACCAATCTAATTAAAAGTCTCTACATCAATAGCAGCTGCAGGGTCAGAACAGCAGCAGGCAACACAGACCACTTCGAAGTTAGATCAGGTGTAAGACAGGGGTGTGTACTATCCCCCCCTACTGTTTATTACATACATGGATCATATATGCAAGCTAGCCAACCCATCAGAGAAAGAGGAGATCAACGAGCTTTTATTTGCAGACGATCAGGCACTAATACATGAAACAATAGAAGACCTACAAGAACACTTAAACAAAATCAACATCTCAGGCACAAAATACAACATGAAAATCAACATCAACAAAACAGAAGTCATGAATCTCGCCAAAAATAGACAGAACATCAACATAAACTATAGAAGGCAGACAACTAAAACAAGTAGAGGAATTCAAATACCTTGGAAGTCTAATGACAAACGATAATTCTCAAACAGCAGAGATAGAATCAAGATGCAACAAAGCTTGTCAAATCATTGGACAGTTATCACCACTATTGTCCAACAAGGAAATAACTCTGGAGGCAAAACAATCACTATACAATACAATCTTCATCCCAACGTTGTGCTACCAATGCCAGACCTGGACCCTAGATGCAAGAACAATAAGAAAAATTACCTCTACAGAGATGAAATATGTTAGACGAATGACAGGAAACAGTCTGAGAGATAAGATCAGAAATGAAGAACTGAGAAAAAAGCTAGGAATAGCCCCATCATAGAATAGTTAAGGAAACAACAGATAAAATGGTTTGGCCACGTGACAAGGCAGAAAGAACAAAACACAACACAATGAGCCTTCAACAAACGTTGTGAGAACACCAGACCCAAGGGTCGACCATGAAAAAAGAAGGGTCGATGGAATATTAGAAGTACTAGGAAACATAACATCAGCAGAGGCGAACAGAAGAGCAAAAGACCGCAAATTATATCTCCCCTCGACGCTGAAAGACAGATGAGGAAGGAAAGAAGAAGAAGATAAAAATAGTTCTCTAAATGGTTCAGACATGGATGTTAAAACAATACAACTAAAAAAAAAACGGGGACGAATGCTTATAAATAACTGTTTGGGGGAAATTTTGAACATCTGATGCTATGACAAAATGAGAAATGAAGATATCTGGGAAAGAAGAAAACAAAGGTCAATCGAGCAGCAGCTTATTAATATATAATGAAGATGGATTGAGTACATAACTAAGAAAACCATATGCAAACATAGTAAGAGACAGACACTGTCATGGAACCCACTGGGGAAGAGAAGGTCCAGATTACACGAAGAAGAGAAGTCATGGAATCCCTTAAGTACTTTGGGCTAGACTGGCGAGATGTAGAGAAAATGTCCAAGAATAGGGATGGGTGGCGAGATCTTGTCTGTGGTCTTTGCTATAAAATGAGTCTAAAGGGCTTTGATTTGATTGATTGATGTGACAGTTGGAAAAGTTAATTTAGTTTTAGGGAGACTGGGAGATTATTAATTTAGTTTTAGGGAGACTGGGAGATTATTAAGATAAGGAGGATGGAATTCTGTCTAGCTCTAACAAACCACAGAGCAAGAAGGGGACTTAGTGGGGAGGATTATAAGAGAGTTAAGAGAGAGGTGCTACTAAGATGATACAAGAGAGTATTCAGAATCATGTTTAATAAGTGTCGGTCTTCATTACATCGGGTATCTTTTCGCTTCAGTTGGTCATACAAAGACCAGACATTCATTTTCTTCAGTGCCTATCTGTTAAGTTAACTTGGATATCATCATCATCAAGAACTGTGCCTGCTGGTGTAGGTGATCATGTCTCTCCACAACTATCGATCTCGATAGTTATTAATCATTTCTGTTGTTGACCTTCTGCCAAGCCATTCTCTTAAGCTGTCTGGTATCTTTGCTTCCCTCTATCTCTTCATCCCTCAATTTTCCCAGTTGTTACAATATACTCCAGCTGTTCCCTTGTCATTACATGGCCAAAAAATGATGATTATTTCTTCCTAATATTGGATATCAGCTCTCTTTTTGATTTGGCCTCTTTCAGAACGTTTTCATTACTCTTCATAGCTGTCCATGGTATTCTCAACATTCTTCTGTAAACCACATTTCTACAGCCTCCAGTGATTATCTTGCCTGTTGTCCATGATTCACATCCCCATGTTAAGACTGGCACTACATAACATTTTAGAACTCTTTTACTTGTCTCTATTGCCAAGAAAAAGAGTTCATATATATATATATATATATATGGCTTGCATATATGTTGCTAATTATGGCAAGCTGTGATATCCGCATCTTTCAGTCTGACATGTCGATCTATTAAGTTGGCTTGGATATATGTTGCTAATGTATGGCAAGCTGTGATATCTGCATCTTTCAGTCTGACATGTCTATCTGTTAAGTTGGCTTGGATATATGTCGCTAATTTATGGCAAGCTGTGATATCTGCATCTTTCAGTCTGACATGTCTATCTGTTAAGTTGGCTTGGATATATGTCGCTAATTTATGGCAAGCTGTGATATCTGCATCTTTCAGTCTGACATGTCTATCTGTTAAGTTGGCTTGGATATATGTCGCTAATTTATGGCAAGCTGTGATATCTGCATCTTTCAGTCTGACATGTCTATCTGTTAAGTTGGCTTGGATATATGTCGCTAATTTATGGCAAAGCATGATATCTGCATCTTTCAGTCTGACATGTCTATCTGTTAAGTTGGCTTGGATATATGTCGCTAATTTATGGCAAAGCATGATATCTGCATCTTTCAGTCTGACATGTCTATCTGTTAAGTTGGCTTGGATATATGTCGCTAATTTATGGCAAAGCATGATATCTGCATCTTTCAGTCTGACATGTCTATCTGTTAAGTTGGTTTGAATACATGTTGCTAATTTATGGCAAAGCATGATATCTGCATCTTTCAGTCTGACATGTCTATCTGTTAAGTTGGCTTGGATATATGTCGCTAATTTATGGCAAAGCATGATATCTGCATCTTTCAGTCTGACATGTCTATCTATTAAGTTGGCTTGGATATATGTCGCTAATTTATAGCAAAGCTGTGATATCTGCATCTTTCAGTCTGACATGTCTATATGTTAAGTTGGCTTGGATATATGTCGCTAATTTATGGCAAGCTGTGATATCTGCATCTTTCAGTCTGACATGTCTATATGTTAAGTTGGTTTGAATACATGTTGCTAATTTATGGCAAGCTGTGATATCTGCATCTTTCAGTCTGACATGTCTATCTGTTAAGTTGGTTTGAATACATGTTGCTAATTTATGGCAAGCTGTGATATCTGCATCTTTCAGTCTGACATGTCTATATGTTAAGTTGGCTTGGATATATGTCGCTAATTTATGGCAAGCTGTGATATCTGCATCTTTCAGTCTGACATGTCTATCTGTTAAGTTGGTTTGGATATATGTCGCTAATTTATGGCAAGCTGTGATATCTGCATCTTTCAGTCTGACATGTCTATCTGTTAAGTTGGTTTGAATACATGTTGCTAATTTATGGCAAGCTGTGATATCTGCATCTTTCAGTCTGACATGTCTATCTGTTAAGTTGTTTGGATATATGTCGCTAATTTATGGCAAGCTGTGATATCTGCATCTTTCAGTCTGACATGTCTATATGTTAAGTTGGCTTGGATATATGTCGCTAATTTATGGCAAGCTGTGATATCTGCATCTTTCAGTCTGACATGTCTATCTGTTAAGTTGGTTTGAATACATGTTGCTAATTTATGGCAAGCTGTGATATCTGCATCTTTCAGTCTGACATGTCTATATGTTAAGTTGGCTTGGATATATGTCGCTAATTTATGCAAGCTGTGATATCTGCATCTTTCAGTCTGACATGTCTATCTGTTAAGTTGGCTTGGATATATGTCGCTAATTTATGGCAAAGCATGATATCTGCATCTTTCAGTCTGACATGTCTATCTGTTACGTTGGCTTGGATATATGTTGCTAATTTATGGCAAGCTGTGATATCTGCATCTTTCAGTCTGATACATCTTCATCAATGAATTAACAATTTTTTCACAATTTTATCCAGGCAATAGCCATTTTGGCCTACTATTTTTGACTGATAATGGCCAAGGTTTCTTTAATGTAAGCAGAGCACACATGGAGCTTTCTCTTTGGTGTTTTGTGAGAGGGATAGATACTGGATCTCACTACCCAGAGACCAAGGGTCTCAGTCTGACATGTCTATATGTTAAGTTGGCTTGGATATATGTCGCTAATTTATGGCAAGCTGTGATATCTGCATCTTTCAGTCTGACATGTCTATCTGTTAAGTTGGTTTGGATATATGTCGCTAATTTATGGCAAGCTGTGATATCTGCATCTTTCAGTCTGACATGTCTATCTGTTAAGTTGGTTTGAATACATGTTGCTAATTTATGGCAAGCTGTGATATCTGCATCTTTCAGTCTGACATGTCTATCTGTTACGTTGGCTTGGATATATGTCGCTAATTTATGGCAAGCTGTGATATCTGCATCTTTCAGTCTGACATGTCTATCTGTTAAGTTGGTTTGAATACATGTTGCTAATTTATGGCAAGCTGTGATATCTGCATCTTTCAGTCTGACATGTCTATCTGTTAAGTTGGTTTGGATATATGTCGCTAATTTATGGCAAGCTGTGATATCTGCATCTTTCAGTCTGACATGTCTATATGTTAAGTTGGCTTGGATATATGTCGCTAATTTATGGCAAGCTGTGATATCTGCATCTTTCAGTCTGACATGTCTATCTGTTAAGTTGGTTTGAATACATGTTGCTAATTTATGGCAAGCTGTGATATCTGCATCTTTCAGTCTGACATGTCTATATGTTAAGTTGGCTTGGATATATGTCGCTAATTTATGGCAAGCTGTGATATCTGCATCTTTCAGTCTGACATGTCTATCTGTTACGTTGGCTTGGATATATGTCGCTAATTTATGGCAAGCTGTGATATCTGCATCTTTCAGTCTGACATGTCTATCTGTTACGTTGGCTTGGATATATGTTGCTAATTTATGGCAAGCTGTGATATCTGCATCTTTCAGTCTGATACATCTTCATCAATGAATTAACAATTTTTTCACAATTTTATCCAGGCAATAGCCATTTTGGCCTACTATTTTGACTGATAATGGCCAAGGTTTCTTTAATGTAAGCAGAGCACACATGGAGCTTTCTCTTTGGTGTTTTGTGAGAGGGATAGATACTGGATCTCACTACCCAGAGACCAAGGGAGGATGAAATCACAAAGAAATCATTGATTCAAGAGAGAAAATTTCCACCATGTCTGGTAGGATTTGAACCCAAGACCTTCTTGTCCAGAGGTCTATGTCCTACCTTCAGATCACTCAGCTTCCCTCCTCTTTACAAACAGGCATTAAGAAACAAAGATAGAGTCTATCATCCCTGAAGCACAAGTGCCTTCTCACTTTATTTGGTCATACACAACCAACAAGATAAATAGAGAGGGCTTGTCACATCAAGTATCTTCTCACTTTATTTGATCATACACAACCAACAAGATAAATAGAGAGGGCATGTCACATCAAGTATCTTCTCACTTTATTTGATCACACACAACCAACAAGATAAATAGAGAGGGCATGTCACATCAAGTATCTTCTCACTTTATTTGATCACACACAACCAACAAGATAAATAGAGAGGGCATGTCACCACATCAAGTATCTTCTCACTTTATTTGATCACACACAACCAACAAGATAAATAGAGAGGGCATGTAACATCAAGTATCTTCTCACTTTATTTGATCACACACAACCAACAAGATAAATAGAGAGGGCATGTCACATCAAGTATCTTCTCACTTTATTTGATCACACACAACCAACAAGATAAATAGAGAGGGCCTGTCACATCAAGTATCTTCTCACTTTATTTGGTCATACACAACCAACAAAATAAATAGATATTAATAGAGAGGGCCTGTCATCACTGAAATACATCAAGTATTAAGTTCCTTCTTCAGCTGAAGATGCACAGACCAATCAGTTATTGTCAGCTGAAGATGCACAGACCAATCAGTTATTGTCAGCTGAAGATGCACAGACCAATCAGTTATTGTCAGCTGAAGCAAGAAAATCTATTCACTATTTTCTTATCAACATGCGTCAAGAGGAGCTGATGACTAAGACTTCCTGTGTAGAATACGTCAAGGAGTGCATTATTTATAGTGACAGATCTGGAGAGTTGACCACTTTGCTGACACAGGTATAGCAAATACATGGCCTGCTAGCTCGTATGTGTGACATAAGGCTTGAATAGCGAAGGTTTCCTGGATTAATGGCAGCTGATGACACCACTGTGTTCTGATGTGTGGACAACAGACTCTGTAACCAGACGTATGATGATCAATGTGTGGACAATAGGCTCTAATGTAATCAGATGTATGATGATCAATGTGTGGACAATAGACTCTAATGTAATCAGATGTATGATGATCAATGTGTGGACAATAGACTCTACAGATGTATGATGATCAATGTGTGAATAATAGACTCTAATGTAATCAGATGTATGATGATCAATGTGTGAATAATAGACTCTAATGTAATCAGATGTATGATGATCAATGTGTGAATAATAGACTCTAATGTAATCAGATGTATGATGATCAATGTGTGAATAATAGACTCTAATGTAATCAGATGTATGATGATCAATGTGTGGACAATAGACTCTAATGTAATCAGATGTATGATGATCAATGTGTGAACAATAAACTCTAATGTAATCAGATGTATGATGGGGGACTGGTTGGTCTCAAGGCAATATGCCAGCCTCGAGACAGAGAGGTTGTGTGTTCAAATCCCTGCTACACTAGTTGGGATTTTTATTTATGATTTCTCTCTGTGGCAACCACCCCTGGTGTCAGCAGCGAGGCCCGGCTTGAAACGTCAATTACTCATCGATGGAAAAAATATGAGTATTTCTGAAGTCGGAGTTATCTGCCTATGCGGCGAGGGACCCATGTGCACATTGCTGCCAGGGAAAAATGGATTAACACGCAAAATTCAGTTCCTAGTCTCTAGGGACTTCGTCAGCGGTAAAAGCTGGTGAACGAAAAAAAAAAAAGACATATGATGATCAATGTGTGGACAATAGACGCTAATGTAATTAGACATATGATAATCAATGTGTGGACAATGGATACCAATGTAATCAGATATATGATGATTAATGTGCGCCACTAGACTCTGTAATTAGACATATGATGATCAATGTTGTATTAAATTTGCTAACGAAACATAAACTTGGGTGTGCACTCATACTGACTTGGGGACCTTGGTTAGTCTAGTTGGGAAAACCACCCGACTGGCCTACCGACGTTCGGACAACCCATGTTCGATCCCCACTGGAAGCAATGTGAATAGTACTTGTGGTTAGAAAAAAAAATACCCCCACGGTCGACCCAGCCGCCATCAGAAATGGGTACCAGGGTAATACCCTGGGAAGGTGAGGAATGCCACCTCGCATCGTGAGTTTCAATGGTTGAAGCAACACTATCCAGAAGTCTTAGAACACTTCTGGATAGGTGGCCAAGCACATATGGGTGAAAAACTTGATTGATAAGACGCCGATTCAAGTCTTGTACTTTGTCTTTACTTTACTGACTTGTGAAATGTGCTTGTGTGACTGTTGTGCACATTAATCTTGAGTGCACAGCATATCTGAATAAAGGAAGCCTTAGTACTACTCTGTACCAGGAACATTTACCGGCCAACTCACAACAGGTGGATGCAAGAAATGTCACTCCAGGTGTCAAGCAGGTGTCTCATTGGTAGATCCTCCCACATCGATCTTACTCCTCTCCTCACCCCACCAAGTAAAAGAATGTTGTAAACCTTCATATCCTTACATGTCCAATTTGACAGATAGTCTATAAAAATGGGTAACTGGTTAATAGTGTCAGAGAATGTGAGAGCAGAAAGAAGAGCTCTGACTACCTTGTAAACCTTCATATCCTTACATGTCCAATTTGACAGATAGTCTATAAAAATGGGTAACTGGTTAATACTGTCAGAGAATGTGAGAGCAGAAAGAAGAGTTCTGACTACCTCATCTACCTCATCAAATATTGTGGTTACTACTGTAGCATTTAAAAATCCCTTAGTATGAGCAGCAGAGCAGCGACTCACTGTTAATGGCTTGTGACAAGATCGGAAAACCAGAACCATCCAGACCCTACTCTACATCTTCACGGTGCCTCTGGATACAGACTAACCTGTTTAGTCTGGCCAAGCAAGTAGGGATAGAAGAGGGAAGACAACCCGGTACTCAAAAATAGCATGCTGAAGTCAGATGTGTTGGGCCGAAAGATGTTAATATCACAGTTTTACTGCAAACCATAACACAATGTATACATGCCACTTAACGTCCTTTTAAGGGCGGATGATGAAGAGGTGTATTCCTTTAGTTATCGGGCGAACACAAGCAAGCAAATCCCTTTGTACCAAAAGGTCAGGGCATATTACATCCCACAGTACTGTGAGCACTGAAGCACTTCAAATCTGCTCATACTGAGTGGCTAGGGTACACTACACCCCTTAGTATAATGAGATAGATGCACATCACATATCCTACTAGATCTTATGTTATTAACCAATCATCTTTTACATTATTAGCCAATCACCTTCTACATTATTATCCAATCACCTTTTACATTATTAGCCAATCACCTTCTACATTATTAGCCAATCCCTTCCTACATTATGAGCCAATCACCTACGTTATTAACCAATCACCTCTTACAATATCAGCCATATTATATATATATATATATATATATATATATACTATATCCAATGGAGTACGGGTTCGATCCTGCTTCGGACCATATATTGTTCTTTGTTTTTTTCTGTTGTTGTTTATTTGTCATTTTTTTCCGAGTTAGCACTCATACCTTTTCCTTCTATTATTCCTTAGTTCAGATCAACAGTAAAGGCATATGATAATTCTCATGGGGAAGTTAGTTAAGAAGTTAATATAATAAACAAATAAATGCAACATCTACACTAATATCTAATGTCTCTCTCAATCAACATACAGTAGTCACCTAGCATGGCCAGTGATATAAAAAAAAAAGACAGTGATAAGTAAGGAATGTGTAATCATGATATGGCAGGCTGTTTTGTTAACTTGAATCAACTGTTTATAAGTAAGATAACATTTTCTATCTAGTGATGGGAGATAGCGTAACCTTGTGATCATGATGGAGAATGCTAGAGTAAGTTTAATACGACTGATGTACTGACAAAAATTATTGATTGCTGATTATAAATCATAGTGTGTTGAAGTTGTGTATTTGTCAACATACACTCTACTTAAGTTGGAGACACCTTCTTACTTGACATGCATTCATGATGTACTCCACACTACCACACTGATCCATCTCAACATAAGTTTTGTTGTTCTATTGTATTCTTAGTACAATCTGACAGGCTGCTAGTGATATGTTCGTTACTAGATGCCACTCTATGAACAATAACTTTGTTGTCCTATCGTATCATGGGAGCGGCGATAGCTCAGTGGTTAGTGAACTGGACTACAAAGGACAGGAGGTAGGGTTCGATCCCAACTGACGACTTCCAGTTCACCCAGCCTTTAATGGGTACCGGATTTTTTTTTCTGGGAAAGTTAAGAGGCACGGGCGTAATACCAACCACATTACTCCAAAAATCATGTGCTGACGGTCTGTAAAATTTATGGTCACTAACACTGTATTCTCTATACACCACTTGGCGTGAGAGGGGTACTTTTACTGGGGGGTACTTTACTACTACTTACTTTTACTTACTATCGTATCTTGGTACAATCTGACAGGCTGCTATTAATATGTTACTAGATGTCACTCTATCAAATATAGCTTTGTTGTCCCATTGTACTCTAGTACAATCTGACAGGCTGCTATTAATTAATTGATGTCACTCTAATGTTATGTAGAGCCAGTCTTAACGCATGGATGTGAATCATGGACAATAGGAAAACAGACAAGAAAATCACTGGAGGCTGTAGAAATGTGGTTTTACAGAAGAATGTTGAGAATACCATGGATACCTAAGCAGAGTAATGAAAACGTTCTGAAAGAGGTCAAAGCAAAAAGAGAGCTAATTTCCAATATTAGGAAGAAACCATCATTTTTGGTCATATAATGAGAAGAGAACAGCTGGAATTATTGTAACACTGGGAAAACTGAGGGACGAAGAGATAGAGGGAAGTAAAAAGAAAAGATACCAGACAGCTTAAGAGAATGGCTTGGCAGAAGGTCAACAACAGAAATGATAAATAACTGTCGAGATCAATAGTTGTGGAGAGACATGATCACCTACGCCAGTAGGCCCGGTACTTGATGATTATGAATGTGAAGAAAACAACTAGAATAATATAGACAAAGTGGAAAATGGAGGGAAGAAGAGATAGAGTAAAACAGAGAAAATAAAAATCCAAGACAATTTAAGGGATCTATTCTGTAGGAAATCAACAACAGAACTGATAAACAGCTGCAGAGATAGAAAGTTGTGGAGAGACGTGATCACCTACGCCAGCGGACATGGTACGTGTTGATGATTGCCTGTTGTAATGTGGAATATATTAGTTATGGTATCTTATTCCCATATAAAACGGATTTATGTTTTATTTGAATGACCCACCACAACCTTCCGCTCGAATTACAGTTCTAAAGCCCAGACCCTAAACAAGGCTGTAGAGATCAGAAATCAAATAAAAAGTCAATACAGCAGATCATATTGCACACCAGTGCATTGTCAGCTCTCCGTGCAGTCAACAATGGCAAAATATCAGAGCTTACAAAAAGCTTAGTATAGAGTAAAAGTAAAAGGTAAAGTTTCCCTTCGTGCCTTGCTAGGCATATGGGGAATATGTGTTAGTGACCATATTTTTCTTTAACCATAGCACATTTTTTGGTTATGTGGTCGGTATCACGCCAGGCCGCCTTTACTTCCCAGAAAAATCGATAGTACAAAGCAAATACCAAAATAAGTGTTTTTGTTACAGTGGACACCATCCAGATAGATATAAGGTGTAACAAAGCATGCCAAGTTACAGGCCAAGTATCAACACTATTGAAAAACAAGTAATAAAGCAATATACAAATCAATTTTTCTACCAACTCTGTGCTATCAGTGCCAGAATTGGATGCTGGACTCTAGAACAATAAGAAGATAACGACCACTGAAATTAAATGTGTCAGAAGAATGACAGGAAACAGCTTAAGGGACAGAGTAAGAAACACCGACATGAGGAAGAAACTCGAAATTGAACCAGCCATCGATACATAAAGAAACAAACAGATAAATTGGTTCTGCCACATAACAAGACAAAAAGAACTAACAATGACTCAAAGAGCCATAAACAAACGCTACGAAAACGCCAGATTAAGAGGAAGACCAAGAAGAGATGGATAAAGGGAATACTAGAGTCACTAGGAGGGATAAACCACAGAAGAGGCCAAGAGAAGAGCAAAGAGTCGCAGATTGTATCTCCCCTCGACACCAACGGCAATGGAGGAAGGATAGAAGAAGGACACCATCACACTGTGGATTACTTGGAAATGTGAGAGCTAACAGATTCATGGAACAGGGAGCAACACAAGAACCAACAAACATAAAACATAATATTCTAAGAAAAGGAAACCATTATTAAGGCTATTTGAAGAATCATTAAATAGAAGACAACTATCACTATCTTTTCTTCCTCTACTTCTACCTTTCAGCTCCCTGTGGAGCATAGATCTTCAGAAACACTTTACAAGCCGTTCTGCTTCTTGCCATTCCTTTAAGATCATCCTGTGTCTTCCCCACCATCTTCATCTCTGCTTCCACCTGTCTTCTCCAAGAATATCTGGTCTTCCTCTTTGTCTCTTCCCCTGGTGATTTCAAAAAGGGCCTGTCATTTAATACTCTCAGTTGACTTCTATAGTGTTAGTCCTATCCAGAGCTATCGTCTTTGTTGTATCTCTTTGTCCACTGGTATTTGACTGGTATTTTCCCATAATTTTAAGTCTATCACAAGCAAGCAAAACCAGTGCTCCAACATCTGATCTAGAACGAGACATAGAGTTATCTGCCTGTGCGGCAAGGGACCCCTGTGCACATAGGTGCCAAGAAAAATGGATTAACACGCAAAATTCAGTTCCTAGACTCTAGGGACTTCGTCAGAGGTAAAAGCTGGCAAACGGAAGGGAAAAAAAAAAAACCAGACACAATAATGAAACAGTCATGTGCACATAATGATGATTCTGGTCTCATCACCCATGTAGACAAGTCACATAGCCCAAAAAATGTCTGGATTGCCATATATTGAGCACATTACACATTTAATATTGGCCCACAGAGACTCATATCGACACAAAGCTGTTTGGTGGCCTTGAAGAACTCTCTTATACAGAAAGTTTAGAGAACTGGAGTTATTGTGTCATCATCATCCTGTGCTGTTTCAGCATTGAAAGTTGGCTGTCACTCCACCGTATACACTGCCAGATGATGTCAATGATTATATTCATCTCCTGACATTGTTATCCACTTTAGACTTTGCCTTGTATTTTCCCTCCAAGATAATTTATTTTTTCAGTAGATATTGTATATATTGGATTGTTGTCCACAAAAATGTCATTTGTCTTGTTCAACTGTTTACTTAGAATATGTAAACAGTAGAGATGTTCCAGGTGTTTCACCAATCCTCCACCATGGGTCTGGACTAACCACTCCGGTCAAGTGGATGGAGACCAAAAGAGAAGACAACACATTAAAATGCCAAAGTTGGATGCATCAGGTCAAAAGGAACAGATATTGTGGCTGGCCTGAAACTAGCGACACAACACAACTGCACCCAAGTAGTGTCCTTTTAATGGCAGATGATGGAGAGAGAAAGTGAGAGATAGATGGAGATAAGGAGACAAACACAGAGACAGAGAGAGAAACAAGAGATAGACAGTGAGAGATAAGGAGACAAACACAGAGAGATAGACAGTGAGAGATAAGGAGACAAACACAGAGAGAGAGACAGTCAGACAGAGAGATAGACAGAGAGAAAGAGAGACAGTGAGAGAGAAAGAGAGACAGTGAGAGAGAAAGAGAAAGAGAGAGAATACTTGTGTGTGAGAGATACAGAGGTAGATAGAGATTAAGAGAGAGAGAATATTTGTGTGTGAGAGATAGAGAGGTAGATAGAGATTAAGAAAGAGAGAGAATACTTGTGTGTGAGAGATACAGAGATAGATAGAGATTCCTCATCAAGGCCAGCTCCTTGCGTGGGGATGGGGCTTAACAGTCACCAGGGACTGAAACTAAGACTGGCCAGCCTTCCTACAACCGAGCAAGACCACAGTCTGCTCTAGCAAGTTCAAGTGCTGAAGTCGGAGCAACCAGCCAAAAGGCGCACAACAATCAGGATGCCACGCACTCAACGCATATGGAAGTATGTCTATAACCGCAAATCGATATGGCACTCGCCCTGTGATGGGCACTCAGGCAGGTGCAGCGCCGGGCCCTCAGCCTCGAAGGGCCCAACCTCTATTACTGGATGTCCTTCTCAACCGCCCTGTGGAGTCAGGGGGCGAGAGAATAGAGCTACTGGCCAATCCAAAATAAGACCACTAAAAATAATGCACTGGAATGCTGAAGGCATCAACAGCAAAGAGATGGGTACAGTAAAAAGATAGAATTAGAAAATATCCTGCATGAAGAACAAATAAGCATATGCTGTTTGCAGGAAACCCATCTAAACAACGACATAGCCTTGAAGATTAGGGGATACCAGTGCTACCGATCTGACAGAATAAATAGACAAAAGGGTGGAATACTGACTCTTGTAAGGAACAACATTAATGCATGTCAGATTGAAGTGTATATGGATGGGGCGGAATATCAAATACTGCGCCTCAGGACAGGAAATACAGACTTCCATCTACTTAACTACTACTGTCCGAGTGACCGCCCACTAGCACTAGACACAATTACATTAAAAGAAAGAATAATTGTATGTGGAGACTTTAACAGCCACTCACAGAGCTGGGGCTATGAACATATGGACAAGAGAGGTGAAGAGCTTGAAATTGGCAGGATGACAATGGGCTTATACTATTAAACCAGGCAACAGATCCACCAACATTCTACTCCAGATCATGGCATACCACATCTACACCAGACCTTGCTTTCCATTCACCAGACCTGGATTGGAATATCACACGAATTGTTGGGAAACAACTTGGAGGCAGCGACCACCGACCAGTCTTTTTAGTGGTGCAAAATGAGGCCATCAGGGAGAGCAGCACTCTCTCCAGATGGAATTACAAAAAGGCAGACTGGAAAATGTATCAACACTACACCAGTGTACTGACTAAAGATATAAATACAGATAGAGACATCAACAAAATAGTTGATGAATTCAGTAGACTAATAATACAAGCTGCCAGTGAAACAATACTAGAGGGGCACGGAAACACTACAAACCATACTGGAGTAGTGAACTAGAGGAACTGCACAATGACATGGAAACATCTCGAAAGCAAGCAGAAAATAACCCTTGCCAAGAACACCACAACAACTACCAGCATGCTAAGCCAAATTTCAACAGGCTAAACTACAAGCCAGACGGAGAAGCTGGAAAGAGAAAACAGAGTCCTTGAATCTTGAACGAGACACAAGAAAAGTGTGGAAGCTTGTAAAACAGCTGAATGATGAGGGTACAGAAAGGAACACCAAAATTACACTGAAGAAGGATGGAAACATTCTAACAGGTAAACATGCAGCAAATTACTTTGCAGACTCCTTTGCAAATGACAATAATATTGAAATTAGCCTAGAAAAACGACAAGAGACCCGTCTAAAACAACAAAATGCAAGACAAGAAGAGACCACACATGAAGTCATGGAAACACCCATTACACAAAGAGAGCTAGAGCTGGCAATATCCAAATTAAAAATGAAAAGTCACCAGGCAATGATGGAGTGTCCAATGAAATGATTAAGAACTTGGAACTGCAGCTAAAGCAAACTACTGCAGATCTACAACATTTGCTGGATCACAGGTAGAGTGCCACAGGCATGGAGAGAAGCAATTATGATACCATTACTAAAGCCAGGAAAAGATAGTTCAATGACATCCAGCTATAGACCAATCAGCCTTACAAGCTGTTTGTGTAAAACAATGGAACGTATAATCAATCTCAGACTGCAGTGGTACCTGGAAAGTGAAAATCTCCTTGTCCCACAACAAGCAGGCTTTAGACAGTGTTACTCTACCGAAGATCAAGCAACCTATCTTTCCCAGGAAATCGAAGATGCGTTTCAAGAAAAGAAACTGGTACTAGCAGCATGGATAGACCTAAAGAAAGCATTTGATAAGGTATGGAAGGAAGGGCTTCTGAAGAAACTGAGAAATTATGGAGTAAATGGCAGGATGTACAAATGGGTCAAAGCATACTGCATAACAGGAGAGCCAGAGTGCAACTGGATGGTCTTAAGAGTAAGAAGGTCTTATTGCGCCAGGGCGTTCCACAAGGAGGGGTACTATCTCCAACACTTTTTCTGATCTACATCAATGACCTAGTTACTGAACTACCACATGGCATCAAAGTGGCAATGTATGCAGATGACTTGGTAATGTGGTGCACAGAGGAGTATGCAACAGTGGCCTCCAAATTGCTACAAAGAGCTATGAATGCACTGAATTCATGGACAAATAGATGGTGTATCAGCATCAATACAGACAAATGCAGTACTACACTTTTCACACACTCTCCCCAAAACAAAAGCAGGAGCCATCTACATAAACAATGAGCCTGTGAAAGAAGACATACAAGCTACATATCTCGGAGTTACATTGATAACAAACTATCTTGGAAACAGCAGATAAATAAGGCAACCCAAAAAGCAAGGAGAAAATTGGCTATTCTAAGAAAGTTGTGTGGAACCACATGGGGTGCGAGTGGGAAAATACTCAGTAAAGTTTACCAACAGAGTATACGCCCACATTTAGAATATGGATCATCCGCATGGTGCTCAGCATCAAACACCACATTGCAAGAACTGGATAAAGTACAAAACCAGGCACTTAGGGTCATCACAGGAGCAATGAAATCAACACCAATATTGGAGATGGAGAAATTGTGGAGGATACCAGCACTGAGAGAACGGAGGGACACAAAGGTGCTGATACAGGCAGAAAAATGTGTATGCATGCCGAGACATCCAATGAAGGACAGATTCCAAAATCTTGCATTGGGACGACTTAAGAGAAGCAGCTTTATCCACCAAGCCAAGCGTATTAGTAGACAAACACCAGACATGCCAAGAGTTGTTAAAACCCCTTCTGCCCATACCAGAACAGACTCCTGGACAGATGAATCAGGATTATCAGTTCAAATACGGACAGAAGTGAAAGGAATAGTTGACAAAGAGGAACAAAATAGTCTACAGCGAAAACAATAGCTCTCAGTTTCCTGGATGAAGAATACCCACAAGACCTATGGATTCGTGTGTACACAGATGGATCAGCACAGAATGCAGTAAAGAATGGGGGAGCAGGTGCATATATAGAGTACCCAAATAACACTAGGGATATGGATAAAATAGCAACAGGGAAATATTGTCACAATTATGATGCAGAAATACAAGCAATAAAGTTGGCAATAGAAAAACTGCTGAACAGTAATCTTAGCCCACAGCCTGTAGTGTTTTTGACAGATGCAAGATCAGTACTCCAGGCACTACAATCCAGAAAATTACCCCATCTGCAGACCTTATTGACTGAACTCTGCAAGCACCACAGGGTTGCCCTGCAGTGGATCCCGTCTCACTGTGGAATACCAGGAAATGAGAAAGCAGATCAGTTGGCAAAGGAAGGTTCAACAGGCACACAACTAGATACACCAGTTACATACCATCATAAGAAACAGATAATCAAATCAATCAGAGGACCACAAGCCCCAAATCAGGATGCCTTTCATATATGAATAGATATGAACAAGTTATCATTATACGCCTAAGAACAGGACACAATCGACTCCATAGTCACATGTATACAAAATTCAAGATCGGCACATCAACTACTTGTACATGTGGACAGGCACCCCAGACTGCTGAACCATACTTCAAGACTGCACTGAATATAGTAGACTGAGGAAAATCCATTGGCCCATAGATACAACACTACAGACAAAACTATATGGGCCACTGCAAGAATTACAAAAGACAGTAAAATTTATACAGGAAACGACATTGCAGATATAGACAATACTTCAGGCGAACGAAAGATAGATAAGATAGATAGATAGATTAAGAGAGAGAATATTTGTGTGTGAGAGATAGAGAGGTAGATAGCGATTAAGAGAAAGAGAGAGAATACTTGTGTGTGAGAGATACAGAGGTAGATAGAGATTAAGAGAGAGAGTGAGAATATTTGTGTGTGAGAGATAGATATAGATTAAGAGAGAGAAGAGAATATTTGTGCGTGAGAGATAGAGAGATAGATAGAGATTAAGAGAGAGAAGAGAGAATATTTGTGTGTGAGTGATAGAGAGATGGATAGAGATTAAGAGAGAAAAGAGAGAATATTTGTGTGTGAGAGATAGAGAGATGGATAGAGATTAAGAGAGAGAAGAGAGAATATTTGTGTGTGAGAGATAGAGAGATGGATAGAGATTAAGAGATAGAAGAGAGAATATTTGTGTGTGAGAGATAGAGAGGTAGATAGCAATTAAGAGAAAGAGAGAGAATACTTGTGTGTGAGAGATACAGAGGTAGATAGAGATTAAGAGAGAGAGTGAGAATATTTGTGTGTGAGAGATAGAGAGATAGATAGAGTTAAGAGAGAGAGAGAGAATATTTGTGCGTGAGAGATAGAGAGATAGATAGAGATTAGAGATAGAAGAGAGAATATTTGTGTGTGAGAGATAGAGAGATAGATAGAGATTAAGAGAGAGAAGAGAGAATATTTGTGCGTGAGAGATAGAGAGATAGATAGAGATTAAGAGAGAAAGAGAATATTTGTGTGTGAGAGAAAGAGAGATGGATAGAGATTAAGAGAGAGAAGAGAGAAATATTTGTGTGTGAGAGATAGAGAGATGGATAGAGATTAAGAGAGAGAGTGAGAAAGAGAGAATACTTGTGTGTGAGAGATAGAGATAGAGATTAAGAGAGAGAAGAGAGAATACTTGTGTATGAGAGATAGTGAGGTAGATAGACAGATAAAAGAGAGAGAGATAATACTTGTGTATGAGAGATAGAGATATAGATAGATAAAGAGAGAGAGATAATACTTGTGTATGAGAGATAGAGAGGTAGATAGACAGATAAAGAGAGAGATAATACTTGTGTATGAGAGATAGAGAGGTAGATAGACAGATAAAGAGAGAGAGATAATACTTGTGTGTGAGAGATAGAGAGGTAGATAGACAGATAAAAAAGAGAGAGAGATAATACTTTTGTATGAGAGATAGAGAGGTAGATAGACAGATAAAAGAGAGAGAGATAATACTTGTGTGTGAGAGATAGAGAGGTAGATAGACAGATAAAAGAGAGAGAGATAAATACTTGTGTATGAGAGATAGAGAGGTAGATAGACAGATAAAAAGAGAGAGAGATAATACTTGTGTATGAGAGATAGAGAGGTAGATAGACAGATAAAAAGAGAGAGAGATATACTTTGTATGAGAGATAGAGAGGTAGATAGACAGATAAAAGAGAGAGAGATAATACTTGTGTTTGAGAGATAGAGAGGTAGATAGACAGATAAAAAGAGAGAGATAATACTTGTGTATGAGAGATAGAGAGGTAGATAGACAGATAAAGAGAGAGAGAGAAAATACTTGTGTGTGAGAGATAGAGATATAGATAGACAGATAAAAGAGAGAGAGATAATACTTGTGTATGAGAGATAGAGAGGTATATAGACAGATAAAGAGAGAGAGAGAGAATACATGTGTGTGAGAGATAGAGAGGTAGATAGACAGATATGAAGAACAAAGAGAGAAATACTTATAACAGCTTATCATTATAAATACATGTGTAGCTATATCAATTATCACTGAGCAGAACTCAGTTGATTCACATATACGTTAAAAATGCACATCATACCTCACTTACTAGCCCAGCAATATAGATCTATAAATTGATCTCACTTTTTTGTTGCGCTGCTGACGGCAATTATAAACCAGGGCTGAATCGAGCCAAACAATTCCTTCCTTCCCATGCCTGTTTATATCAGTTGAACATAAAACCCAGAACAAACATATTGATCTTCAAACAAGTTGTGTATTTATCAGTGCATAACATATGTAATGACATACCACGGATACTATTATGTAATTTGATTATGTCAACCATGAGTTTTAGCATTTTAAATTTAAAAGATTTTCTTAGCAGCTTTTATTATGGCATATTCTATACAATCTTCGTGGTATTAATATTCTACACAATCTTCTTGGTATTAATATTTATATAATCTTCTTGAGATACGAAACAGAACAGAAAATTGAAGCCTTTGAAATGTGGATTTATAAAAGAATAGGTAGAATTGGATGGAAACAAAAGATAACAAAACGATGAAGTTTTAAAACAACTGAAATAAAAAGAACTACTAAATACAATTAAGACAAGACAAATGAAATTTTTGGGGCATGTTAAAAGACACAACAGCCTACTAAAAGTAATATTGGAAGGAAAATACAAGGTGGCAGAGGCAGACCAAGACTAACATGGACGAGTAACATCAAAAGATGGACAAGTCAATCTATGTCAGCCTGCACCATCAAAGCAAGAAACAGAGTAGAATGGCGATCCATGTAGCCAACCTTCGTTGCGGAGAAGGCACTCGATGATGATGATAATCTTCTCGGTATCAATATTCTATACCAGCATGGTCCAACCCTCTCAGTTGGCTTCCGCAGTGTGTGTCCTATCCAGTGCCATCGTCTTTGCTGTATCTCTTTATCCACTGGTATTTGACTGGTACATTTTCATAATTCTATGTTAATACTAAGAGTATTACACAATAGGCCCTTTTTGGAATCCCCAGGGTAAAAGACAAAGAGGAAGACCAAGGAATTCTTGGAGAAGACAGATAGAAGCAGAGATGAAGATGATGGGGAAGACATGGAATGATCTTAAAAGAATGGCAAAAACAGAATGACTTGGAAAGTGTTTGTTGAAGACCTATGCTCCACTGGGAGCTAAAAGGGTAGAAGAAGAGATAAGAAGAAGAAGAAGATGGTCCAACCCATAGCCTGCAGGCCACTATTGACCCGCAGGCCTCAACAGTGTCCATTAATAGAAGATAAAACAATACCATCATGAGGTTGCATGTCCATTGCAGAACGTTACATCCACCACAGCCCGTCTGAAAGAATCTCTGTCTCTAGCCAGATCTCCCACTTCTCATGTAGTCACATTTAAGGTCTCTATGATGTTTTGAAATCACCATCTTCTTGGTCTGCCCCTAATGTGTCACCCAGGAACCATACCTTTAATTACTGTTCTCTCCAGATAACTATGCCTTTTTACATGGCCATAGTATTTTAATTTCCTCTGTAGAATGTTGAATATAAGTTAGTTCTTTTTAATGTTTCAATCTTTCATTTTGTCTTCATTGCTCTTTCTCATTATTCAAGGCATCTTAAGGATTTTTCTGCAGCAATTTGTTTCAAATGAATCAATTTTATTCCTTGCGGCTTGCAGATTGTCCATGATTTGCTACCATATGTTGCTATTGGGAAGATACATGTCCCCAGTAATTTTTATTTGAATGTCTTGCAGTAAAACAAACCATAATATATTATGTTTTCATGTAACTACATAGCCCCTACTTCATGAAATGTAGCAGTGATAATACTTTCAACTTAACTAGAGATTCAAAAGACTTTACCACCGCTTCTATGAGAAAATAGGTCGTTAGATCTGTCCAGTAACATTATTTTCATGGATACGTGAATTTTCTATTACTGCGAATGACCATGGAATCGGGGCGACATTCAAGGATGATTATGTCAAAATCAGAAGATAAAAGGCACAGGAGATAAAAGGCACAGAAGATAAAAGGCACAGGAGATAAAAGGCACAGGAGATAAAAGGCACAGGAGATAAAAGGCACAGGAGATAAAAGGCACAGGAGATAAAAGGCACAGGAGATAAAAGGCACAGAAGATAAAAGGCACAGGAGATAAAAGGCACAGGAGATAAAAGGCACAGGAGATAAAAGGCACAGGAGATAAAAGGCACAGGAGAAAGAAGATAAGGTCAGGCACCATAAATTCATCTTATTCATTATGTGGGCCGCATATGTCTACCCAATATAGACAGATTCAGCCACAAGAGAAACTGTTCAGTAAAACAACATCCGGCATAAAACACTATACTAATATATTAACTTTTTGCCCTCCGTCATGCTAAGTAGCGTATAGGGAATATGGTGTTAGTAACCATAAATTTTACAGACCTTCGGCACATGATTTTGGGGGTAATGTGTGGTCGGTATTACGACCGTGCCGCTTTACTTTCCCAGAAAAAAATCTTGGTACCCATTAAAGGCTGGGTGAACCCGGAGCCGTCAGTTGGGATTGAACCCTACCTCTTGTCCTTTGTAGTCCAGTTCACTAACCACTGAGCTATCGCGGCTCAATATTGATTAATCATGTTTGCTTGTTACCAGCTTCTGTCAACTATATAGGCTGATTTATGTATCTATATATATATGATGGTCTGCTACCACTTGCAGATAAGTGTTTGGCTCTTGGGTAACAAAAGGTTGGACCACAGCGTATATACAATCTTCTAGGTATCAAAATTTAATACAGTCTTCTTGGTACCAATATTCTATACAATCTTCTTGGTACCAATATTCTATACAGTCTTCTTGGTTCCAATATTCTATACAATCTTCTTGGTATCAATATTTAATACAATCTTCTTAGTATCAATATTTAATACAATCTTCTTGGTACCAATATTCTATACAATCTTCTTGGTATCGATCAAACTCTTTCTTTATCTTGTCTTTAGCCTGAGACCAACATCGCCTGGAATCATTAGACATCAAACAACGATACATTCAATCCATCACCTTCATTACTCATACAGACATCTGTTACAGAGCACCTCATATCTGGTCCTCATATCTCTTTTCTTCTTGATCTCTGCCACTTTCAGAACAACAAAAAAATCTTCATCTCTTCTCCGGTATTCAAATCATGGAAAGAAACGTTAAAGGAAGGACCCATCAAGTTCTGTGCCGTTTAGTAAACATGTATTGGTGTCATATTTTTTGTAACCATGGTATCTTTTTTTTACACAGGGGGAGAGAGAAGAAGATGTGGTGGGAGTAACGTCACTGCTGTCTTTATTTCACATACACACACACACACAGAAAAAAGATCCGGTACTCATTTACATTTAGTAGGGTAGGGCTAGGAACTTTGAAGCCGTATATGGGGATTCAATCCAACCTCTTCTTTCAAGTAGACCAGTTCTACAGCGTCTCCCAGTCATTGAGTCAACTATATGACCACTGAATTGGCAAACAAATTAGGCAACAACGAATGAACGAATGTAAACTATGCCATGTGTAACTGTCAATTTTACAACACTCGGACAAGGAGAAAAGAATCCACAAACAACAAATAGCACAGAGCGATAACAATGAGCAGCCCTAAACACAGGACTCGACACAGTGCCTTGTCACCACAGACCTACATAAATAATCATGAAAGCCCGATCTCACATCATTAACGGCTAAGCTAATTTTGACAATTATTGTCCTGTCCGCTTCTTAAAGTTATGTCTGACCTGATTAATTATCGCGACCCCACAATAGCTCTTTTGTCTAATTATAATGTTCCCACCACAAATGACTAAAAATCTGCTATCTGAGCTGTCACGGATTTTGATAAAGAAATAATATAAGAACAAATGTGTTTACCTACAGCACACACACTAATTGCCGAAACGTGACATACGATTACTTATCTTACAATTACACATATTTCTCTCTAAAAAGATATAGCACGGCTTTTGCCATGTTAGTATCGATCTTTAATATAAAGATAGAGATAATTTTCGATTACTACTAGGATAATGTAACAAAAGCAATGTGGCAGATTTTCGTTGTGGATGTGGGAGAATGTAAGCATCGATCAGCAGCTTCTTTCTTTCTTTGTTTCAAAATGTGAACTACAAAAACAAACATTATAATAAGTGGGGGGAAATGTATTTGAAAATACGAAGGGAAATGAAAATCTCGTATGAAATGTTATAAGAATAACTAAAGATATATTTAGAGGGAATGAACAAGGAAAAACTACAGAACCAAGCAAATCATCAAGTACCATGCCTGGGAGCCGCGATAGCTCAGTGTTAGTGAACTGGACTACATAGGACAAGACCATCATCAAGTACCATGCCTGGGAGCCGCGATAGATCAGTGGTTAGTGAACTGGACTACAGAGGACAAGACCATCATCAAGTACCATGCCTGGGAGCCGCGCGATAGCTCAGTGGTTAGTGAACTGGACTACAGAGGACAAGAGGTTGGGTTCGATCCCAACCGACGGCTTCCGAGTTCACCCAGCCTTTAATGGGTGCCGGATTTTTTTCTGGGAAAGTAAAGCGGCACGGGCGTAATACCGACCACATTACTCCAAAAATTATGTGCCGATGGTCTGTAAAATGTATGGTCACTAACACCATATTCCTTATACGCCACTTGGCGGGACGGGGGTACTTTACTTTTTTTAAGTATCATGGCACTTTACTTTTTTAAGTATCATGGCACTTTACTTTTTTTACACCCCCCCCCCCCCCCTTTTTTCCCTCAGACAGAGAGAGAGAGAGAGAGAGAGAGAGAGAGAGAGAGAAGTTTCCTTGAACTTAGCCATCAGAAAGAAGCCCTCTCGATTTCCTTACAGCCTTTCATAACCTGTTTTCCGTGTGTCTAAAATTAAGCTCTTAGCTCCATGTACAATTCACATGTTTGCAACTCACGTCCTGGAATCGGAAAGACCGATTCGGCTTGTACAATTCGATATCTTGCTTACGTGCAGTCTGTCCAGGAAGAACACTTCTAGAAATAACCTTGCGAGCCCTCCCATATTTGGTTGTCATCTGATACTTCAACTATTACCAAACTAAACAACCAGTTGTCAATGGTACCGAGGCTGTAACTGATCACCAGACATTTGAGAATTCCACGCAATGACAAAGCTGATAAGTTATAAATTATCACCACAATAAGTACACGGTTTTCAACCGTTGTGATAAAGCTGGTAAGTTATAAATTATCACCACAATAAGTACACGGTTCAACCGTGTGATAAAGCTGATAAGTTATAAATTATCACCACAATAAGTACACGTTTCAACCGTGTGATAAAGCTGATAAGTTATAAATTATCACCACAATAAGTACATGTTTCAACCGTGTGATAAAGATGATAAGTTATAAATTATCACCACATTAAGTACACGTTTCAACCGTGTGATAAAGCTGATAAGTTATAAATTATCACCACAATAAGTACACGTTTCAACCGTGTGATAAAGCTGATAAGTTATAAATTATCACCACAATAAGTACATGTTTCAACCGTGTGATAAAGATGATAAGTTATAAATTATCACCACATTAAGTACACGTTTCAAACCGGTGATAAAGCTGATAAGTTATAAATTATCACCACAATAAGTACACGTTTCAACCGTGTGATAAAGCTGATAAGTTATAAATTATCACCACAATAAGTACACGTTTCAACCGTGTGATAAAGCTGATAATTATAAATTGTCACCACAATAAGTACATGTTTCAACCATGCAAACAGATCATTACAAACAACTACTGCTACGCTGCTACTACCACCACCACTACTACTACTACTACTACAATACTGCTACGCTGCTACTACAACCACCACCACTACTACTACTATACTGCTACTACTACCACCACTACTACTACAATACTGCTACGCTGCTACTACTACCACCACCACTACTACTACAATACTGCTACGCTGCTACTACTACTACTACCACCACCACTACTACTACAATACTGCGACGCTGCTACTACTACTACTACTACCACCACTACTACTACAATACTGCTACGCTGCTACTACTACTACTACTACCACAACTACTACTACAATACTGCGACCCTGCTACTACTACCACCACCACTACTACTACTACTACTACTACTACTACCACCACTACTACTACTACTACTACTACTACTACTACAATACTGCTACGCTGCTGCTACTACCACCACCACCACTACCACTACTACTACATACTGCGACGCTGCTAATACTACTACCACCACCACTACTACTACATACTGCTACGCTGCTACTACACCACCACCACCACTACTACTACAATACTGCTACGCTGCTACTACCACCACCACTACTACTACATACTGCTACGCTGCTACTACCACCAACACCACCACCTACTACTACACATACTGCTACGCTGCTACTACCACCAACACCACCACCACTACTACTACAATACTGCTACGCTGCTACTACCACCAACACCACCACCACCACTACTACTACAATACTGCGACGCTGCTAATACTACAACCACTACCACAACTACTGCAATACTGCGACACTTTTGCTACTACCACCACCACTACTACTGCAATACTGCGACACTTTTGCTACTACCACACCACTACTACTACAATACTGCGACACTTTTGCTACTACCACCACCACTACTACTGCAATACTGCGACACTTTTGCTACTACCACCACCACATACTACTACAATACTGCGACACTTTTGCTACTACCACCACCACTACTACTGCAATACTGCGACACTTTTGCTACTACCACTACCACTACTACTGCAATACTGCGACACTTTTGCTACTACCACCACCACTACTACTGCAATACTGCGACACTTTTGCTACTACCACCACCACTACTACTACAATACTGCGACGCTGTTGCTACTACCACCACCACTACTACTACAATACTGCTACGCTGCTACTACCACCACCACTACTACTCCAATACTGCGACGCTGTTGCTACTACTACCACCACTACTACTACAATACTGCTACGCTGCTACTACCACCATCACTACTACTACAATACTGCGACGCTGTTGCTACTACCACCACCACTACTACTACAATACTGCTGCGCTACTACTACCACCACCACACTACTACAATACTGTTTTCTGCTGCTGCTATTACCACTACAACAATACTACTACTACTACTACAACAATACTACTACTACTACACTACTGCTACTACTACTACTACTACTACAATACTGCTACTACTACTACTACTACTACTACAATACTACTGCTACTACAACAATACTACTACTACTACACAATACTACTACTACAACAATACTACTACTACAACAATACTACTACTACAACATACTGCTACTACTACTACTACTACTACTACATACTACTACTACTACAACAATACTACTACTACAACATAATACTACTACTCTACTACAACAATACTACTACAACTACAACAATACTACTACTACTACAATACTCCTACTACAACAATACTACTACTACTACTACAATACTGCTACTACTACTACTACAATACTACTGCTACTACAACAATACTACTACTACAATACTGCTACTACTACTACTACTACTACAATACTACTACTACTCTACAACCACTACTATTACCACAACCACACTGCTACTACCCACTACTACTACTACTACTACTACTACCACTACTAGTACCATCACTACTACTACTGCAACCACTACTACTACTACTACTACCACTACTAGTACCATCACTACTACTACTGCAACCACTACTACTACTACTACTACTACTACTACTACCACTACTACTACCACTACTACTACCACTACTACTACCACTACTACTACTACTACTACCACTACTACTACCACTACTACTACTACTGCAACCACTACTACTACTACTACTACTACCACAACCCCTACTACTACTCTGAATTTCACATTCCTGGAACATTCATTCTCTCGTGTGGTTTAGCAAGACGGTGTACTACATCTGTATATGCTAATTAGATCGTCCTAAAGCCACTGCGCTCCACAGGTACGTACAAATATATTCCTAACGCCGTCCTTTTCTCGTATGCTATATTTAGATGTTAATAACATAACTAGACCCCGTGCTGTTTAATTGAGTGTTATTTTGCACGTTCTCCTTTGCTCCTGTCCAACATAACTCCTGTTTAACTTCAATTTTGGCACTTTGTCTCCCCTCGAGGTTCTTCACTTATGGCTGGTGGTAAATACTCTGCTCTCATTCATTTCGTCATTCTTACTCTGTATTCGTCATACCACGACTCCTCTTCATCATCCGTCCTTAGAGAGGCGTTAAATTGATCCATACAGTGTTTACATCAAACTGAAAATGTGTCTTACGGCCAAGAACATCCGATTTCATTCAACGCGACATTTTTGGGTACAGGGTTTTCCTTCCCCTTTTCGATCCTAATTTCTTGGCTAGCCTGTTAGCATGTTTCCTGGCCACCAAGGGGTGGGTGTGGGGGGGAGGGGAAGTAGGGTATTGAATAGTTTTCTCTTCAACATTCTTAACGCTAATGGTATATGAAGTAGTTTATCTCTGCACAGCGGACAAGATAACCCACACGTCAAAGGAATGGTTGAATGCGGCGTCGCGAAGGGCGTGGGCTTGAAAAGCAATCAGTTAATGCAGGATAGAAAACAATCAGTTGACAACCACTTCCATGGTTGCTGAATCGGGCGGCGGAGCGGATATGGGAATGCACTAACTGCAGTGACGCCAGTCCGAACTAAAGACCAAGTTTCTATTTCTGTTTCTCCACCCCCTCCCCCAGAAAAAGCCGATTTTTTTAGCTTAAAAAAAATGTGTGTTCATTACACTTCCTGAAATGAGAGACGCCATTTGTAACTTGAATGTTATTACTTCCAATATAATCTTTAAATGAACCCGGATGTAGAAGTAGTAGCCTCCGTCAGTCATAATTGACTATGGCTTTTACAGCGTCCCTAGAAAATGTTATTTATTTCTTTTACTTCATGTATTCTCCTTTTCTATGAATCTGTGTTTCTTGTTTAAGTTGGAGCTTTAGAGTGTATTTCCAGCGATTTCGGTCTCCAGCTATGTCTTCCCAGGCAGCAGGTTTTGTACTTCTGGTCAATATGGTGGATAGGCGGCAGGAACCATTAAGGTTATGTATCAAGGTGTTCCTCGTTGCAGTTTCCTCATATTCCAGGTCCGGCTTGTTGCAGGAGCTACTGAGTTAGGCACTCTGTGCACACCGTGAGCTGTGTGTTTCATCCGTTTTGATCGTGTTTCGATATTCCGATTGTTTACGGTGAGTGATGATATCGTATGACAGGGAACAGTTGGATGTGTTCACTTTCTGGCGGTTTCACCTTATGTCTTTTTGGTGTGTGCTGAAACTGCTATGATGGAACTACAGCTACCTTTCTTTGGTTGGAGATGAGATAGTAATTCGGATGATTCCACTGGCACGGCGGTTGAGCAATTATGGATTTTAATTCGTTTGCAGTGATACCGGGCCTTCATAACCAAAGAGTTTATGTTCAGAGTTTTCATGTCCCCTTGACACATGTCTATCAAACTTTTGGGGCCCCCTAGTTCTTTTACCATCTCATAGTTGTCCTTAGAGTATATCTTTTACCATCTCATAGTTGTCCTTAGAGTATATCTTTTACCATCTCATAGTTGTCCTTAGAGTATATCTTTTGCCATCTCATAGTTCCTTAGAGTATATCTTTTACCATCTCATAGTTGTCCTTAGAGTATATCTTTTACCATCTGATAGTTGTCCTTAGAGTATATCTTTTACCATCTGCTAGTTGTCCTTAGAGTATATCTTTTACCATCTCATAGTTGTCCTTAGAGTATATCTTTTACCATCTGATAGTTGTCCTTAGAGTATATCTTTTACCATCTCATAGTTGTCCTTAGAGTATATCTTTTACCATCTCATATTTGTCCTTAGAGTATATCTCTTACCATCTCATAGTTGTCCTTAGAGTATATCTTTTACCATCTCATAGTTTGTCCTTAGAGTATATCTTTTACCATCTCATAGTTGTCCTTAGAGTATATCTTTTACCATCTGATAGTTGTCCTTAGAGTATATCTTTTGCCATCTGCTAGTTGTCCTTAGAGTATATCTTTTACCATCTGATAGTTGTCCTTAGAGTATATCTTTTACCATCTGATAGTTGTCCTTAGAGTATATCTTTTACCATCTGATAGTTGTCCTTAGAGTATATCTTTTACCATCTGATAGTCGTCCTTAGAGTATATCTTTTGCCATCTGATAGTCGTCCTTAAGTATATCTTTTGCCATCTGATAGTCGTCCTTAGAGTATATCTTTTGCCATCTGCTAGTGGTCCTTAGAGTATATCTTTTGCCATCTGATAGTCGTCCTTAGAGTATATCTTTTTGCCATCTGATAGTCGTCCTTAGAGTATATCTTTTGCCATCTGATAGTTGTCCTTAGAGTATATCTTTACCATCTGATAGTTGGTCCTTAGAGTATATCTTTTACCATCTGATAGTTGTCCTTAGAGTATCTTTTACCATCTGCTAGTTGTCCTTAGAGTATATCTTTTACCATCTGATAGTTGTCCTTAGAGTATATCTTTTGCCATCTCATAGTTGTCCTTAGAGTATATCTTTTGCCATCTGATAGTTGTCCTTAGAGTATATCTTTTACCATCTCATAGTTGTCCTTAGAGTATATCTTTTACCATCTGATAGTTGTCCTTAGAGTATATCTTTTGCCATCTGATAGTTGTCCTTAGAGTATATCTTTTGGTATGCGGCTATCTTTCATAGGTGTAAGTGACCAAGTCAGCGTACCCAACGTTGTCTGAGCAACGTGTAGATGTTCGGCAGGCCTGTGCGAGTGAGAACCTCCACGTTTGCCATTTTGTTCTGTCAGGTGATACCAAATGCGACATCGCATATAGAATACATGTAGCCTTCTCTCCTGCTTTGCATAAGCTGTCCATAATTCGCTGCCATACAGAAGGATACTAATGATGGCGTTGTAAGATTTCCTCTCCAGGGCGTGAGCTCTAGCAGAAAAATAAAGAAACAAGTTGTTGCCCCATGTAACATGTTTCTTGTCTCCACGCATTCAGCATCCAAAGGCGAACTCGAATGTAAGCAGACAAATTAATGGACAGCTACTAACTAATGTTCAATGGTTATTGAACTGGACTACAAAGGACAAGGGATAGGGTTCGATTCCAATCGACGGCTTCCGAGTTCACCCTGCCTTTAACGGTACCGATATTTTTTTTCTTGGAAAGTAAAGCGGCACAGGCGTAATACCGACCAATTACCCAAAAATCATGTGCTGACGTCTCAATTGGCGTGACGGGGGTACCTTACTTTACTTTGACTAACTAATGTATAGAATATATTTATTAAAAAAGCAAACCCACTAAAACATCAACGACAAACAGCTATGATATAGGTCCGTTATGACTGAACCAAAACAGTGGCCATTTGCACTACTACCTCTCGCCTGCCTGGCTATGCAGAAACAACTTAGCAGGAAGTACGTACTCCGTAGCACCGGTTAATTTCTCTTGCAAGATTATGAAAAAAAATTATCAATTAGTTTTAAATTAACTCAAGAATTTGACTGATTATTATTTCAGCCCGGGCAGGGACATACATCCACCGATCTCAGCTTTTAAAAATCTTGTTGTGTTTTAGATTGCTCAGTAGCTTGCTTCTCTGGATAGCGGACAGAGACATCTGACCTGTGGATAAACCACTGACAACTACTATTCGTGCTGTTTCGTCCTAAATGTTTGTCTGCAACGCAAGTATTCAGCCCTACCCTATCCGGGAGATACTTGTCCAAACAGGTAAAAATACAGATACACTATATATTTCCGAGCTGTGATCGCAGCCTTATGCTATAGTCATGAGAACACCTTCGCAAAAAGACATTGTCCACGATAGTTAATTTTTTAGTTAGCTGAGTGGCAGTGTTCCCTAGCGTTTGCCTTTTCGTGGCAAGAAGCTGTGCCACTGAGTACGGGTTCGATCCTGCTTTGGTCCATATTTTTTTTTCTGTTGTTGATTATTTGTAATTTTTTCCAGTGCTGTAAACATACCTCTTCCTCTGAACTGATTCGCTGATTATCGCCTCGGAAGTTTCCCTCTATAATAAATTCATTTATTATTATTTGTCTCCTGTGGATGTCTATCTGGGTTCTGGTACACAAATAGGGAAATACATGAAGTCGCTGCAAGATGAGTTCAGCACACGGTTGCTTATTCTAAAAATAGCATCATCATCATTTGCCATTCCGCTTGGCGTAGGCGATCATGTCCTTACACAATCTTCTATCTACAGTTTAAAAAAGTAAAGAGCCCCCGTCACGCCAAGTAGCGTATAGGGAATATGGTGTTAGTGATAATAAATTTTACAGACCTTCAGCACATGATTTTTGGGTAATGTGGTCGGTATTACGCCCGTGCCGCTTTACTTTCCCAGAAAAAAAAAAAATCCGGTACCCATTAAAGGCTGAGTGACCCGGAAGCCGTCGATTGGGATCGGACCCTACCCCTTGTCCTTGTAGTCCAGTTAACTCACTAACCACTGAGCTATCGCGGCTCCCTTCTATGTACAGTGCATCATATGAATTCTGTTGTTGACTGTTTTCCAAGCCATGACACCAAGTTATCTAGTATTTTCTTTATTTGTCGTCCGCGATCTCTCTTTCCTTGTATTTTGATAGTTGTAACCAGTATTCAAACTTTTCTCTTCTCATGATGTGCTCCAAAAATGTTGATTGTTTTTTTCTGATGTTTCTTAGGAGTTCCCTTTTTCTGTTGGCCTCTTTGAGAATTTCCTCGTTGGTCTTTTTAGCTGTCCAAGGAACTTTCAACATTCTTCTGAGAAATCCCATCTCTGTGACCTCTAATCGTCTTTTCATTTGTTTGTCTACTGTCCACGATTTGCTTCCATAGGTCACAATTGGTTCTATATAGCACCGAAGAACTCTCTCCTCATTCTATTGACATAGATTTGTTGCATAAGATATTTTTCATTTTCTGAAATGCTATTTTGGCCTGAGCTATTCTGCTTTTCATTTCTGTATTTATACATGCCAGTGAAACATGAACACTTACAACTGACCTCAAAGAAAATAACAGGCCTTGGAGATGAAATAGTATAGAAATATATTACGCATATCATACAGAAACATATCACACAGAGAACATATCATATAGATATATAGAGAACATATCACACAGAGAACATATCACACAGAGAACATATCACACAGAGAACATATCACACAGAAAACATATACAGAGATATGCATCTTCCATCTGATGTTATTATTGTGGCCAAGTAGTTGACGTGTTGCACTTGTTTCAGATCTGTCCTGTTTATTGCCTAAAGTGACATTTTAGTCCTAACCATAGAAATGTGGAGCATTTATGGATGAAGACATTCTGAGCCTAGTGTATTCCCATCGTTTTTAAAATGTATACTTTAAGAGGGTTATTCTGATTTGAGGCGGCACACACACGTTAAAGCACATACATTTTTAAATATGCATATTTTTGTGGTAATTCTTCTTCTTCTTCTCCCTTTCAATTTCCTGTGGAGCATAGGTCTTCAACAAACACTTTCAAGTCGTTCTGTTTCTTGCCATTCTTTTAATATCATTCCATGTCTTCCCCATCATCTTCATCTCTGCTTCTGTCTGTCTTCTCCAAGAATTTCTTGGTCTTCCTCTTTGTATTTCCCCCTGGGATTCCACAAAAGGGCCTGTTGTGTAATACTCTCAGTTAGCTTCCGCAGAGTGTGCCCTATCCAGAGCCATTGTCTTCGCTGTATCTCTTTCTCCACTGGTATTTGGCTGGTATATTTCCATAATTCTATGTTAGTGATTTTGTCCTGCCATTTCCATCCATTAATGGACTGCGTAAGCATCCATTAATGAAAGTCTGTATCTTCATGATTGTCAATTTTGTTGTTCTCCATGTTTCACAGCCATATAATAGGACTGACTTAACATTGGAGTTGAAATTTTTATTGTTGTATTTAACCTAATTTCTTTGGACTTCATATGTTTCCCGGTGCAACGAAAGCTCCTCTTGCTTTTGATATCCTTATTTTGGTATCTTTGTATATTTTGTATATTTTTTGTATATAATACAATTGGAGGTCATAATATAAATAAGGTATGCTGATGATACAGTCTTAATCTCTAGGGTGAAAATGATTTACAAGAAATGTTAGACATTATAGTGAAAGAAAGCAAAATAAAGGACTCAGCCTTAATAGCAAAAAGACAGACGTAATGGTAACAACAAAGAAAAAGACATCACCTCAGTGCAAAATAAAGACAAGTGGAACAATATTAAAACAGGTAAACGAAGTTAAATATTTGGGAACTTTGATAACCTCAGACGGAAGATGTACAACAGAGATGAGATGCAGAATGGCTCAGGCAAAAGCAGCTTTCCAAAAAATGTGGAAGATACTATGCATCCATTTTTGACAATAGAAACAAGAAAAAGAGTTCTTAAATGTTAGGTAGAGCCAGTCTTAACATATGGATCCGAATCATGGACAATAGGACAAGAAATCACTGGAGTCTGTAGAAATGTGGTTTTACAGAAGAATGTTGAGAGTACCATGGACAGCTAAGAAGAGTAATGAAGATGTTCTGAGAGAGGTCAAAGCAAAAAGAGAGCTAATTTCCAATATTAGGAAGAAACAATCATCATTTTTGGTCATGTAATGAGAAGAAAACAAGTGGAATATATTTAACAACTGGAAAAATTGAGGGACGAAGAGATAGAGGGAAGCAAAGAGAAAAAAAAACAGACAGCTTAAGAGAATGGTTTGGCAGAAGGTCAACAACAGAAATGATAAATAGCTGCCGAGATCGAAAGTTGTGGAGAGACATGATCACCTATGCCAGTAGGCCCGGTACTTGATGATGATGATGATTTTTTTTATCATTTTCTGTTCCTCCCTCTTTATCTATATTATTGCGCAGATATAAGTAAGATTGAAAGAGGTAAAAGCAATACGAGAACTAGTTTCCAATATTAGGAAGAAACAATCATCATTTTTTGGCCATGTAATGAGAAGAGAACAACTGGAATATATTGTAACAACTGGAAAAATTGAGGGACGAAGAGATAGAGGGAAGCAAGAGAAAAAATACCAGACAGCTTAAGTGAATGGCTTGGCAGAAGGTCAACAACAGAAATGATAAATAACTGTCAAGATCGAAAGGTGTGGAGAGACATGATCACCTACGCCAGTAGGCCCGGTACTTGATGATGATGATGTGTAAAACACTATTAGTAATTGCTCATCATCAAAATAAGATCTATCTATCTATCTATTGACCTTTCGAGCCGTAACCGGCCCATAGGGCGTAGACCAAGATACACCTTCTCCTATATGAATTTTTTGTTCTAGCAGTTTTCTTTTAAAGATATTTATCAAATCTCGCCATCAGTCTCTGTTCTGTGCAAGCAGTTCTATCTCATTGAGGGAGCCGACTCCTGCTGCTCTTGCCTCTCTCAACAATGTTCAAAATAATATCAGAGATAGGCAAATCTCAGAGTTTGGGGATGCATTATTTAATTATTAACAGCAAAACGTTTTTTTTTTTTTTTATATTTAAGATACAGCTTGCTGTAATCGCTTTGAACGGATAATAGAAGAAGCTCACGTGTTATATCTTCACGAATAGTCACAAATAAGCAAATCACTATGTATCTGTGACAAACCACTGTGATCAGAGGCCGGCGGGATTAGGGCCAAGTTCTGGCATGGAAATCAAAGGAGTAAATCAGGAGAGACTGTTGACACACAATAGTAACATGACCCACACACAAAGAGTAACAGGAACTTCATAGAAAGATTCCACAATGGCGGTCGATCGATTGTTTCCTAGACTGGCCTCGGTTTGCCGCCGTCTGTGTGTGTTACTTCTCTAAGTATAGCCACAGAATAATTCATACATTTCCATTAACTTCTAGTGTCTATAAATTGAAAACATTTCCAGACAATATTAGCTTTAACAATAATGAAATAATAGCAGTTCCAGAGCATCTCCACGCACAAGGGAAGTCATCAGGGTCGGCTCAAGGTACCGACAATTCGGGCAGTTGCCCGAGGCGCGCTATGTGTTTAGGGGCGCTATCAAAGATCTAACATTTTTAGTTGTTTTTTTTTCCTTGTGAAAATGTGTATAATTAAACTTTAAAAGGGCGCCGAAGTTCACCTTGCCCAGACCAATAGCAACCATAGGGCCGCCACTGGGAGTCATCGGGCCAGAGCAAATAAATGTTACCCTCGTAAATGTTAAGGTTTCAAATCTAAACATGAGAATCACAAACGGAAATATAAGTAGAGATTAATGTACAGGCTTGAGGTGGAGACAAGAGTATGGACACATGTAAACATAACAGATAAGACAACGAGAGTAGGGACACATGTAAACATAACAGATAAGACAACGAGAGTAGGGACACATGTAAACATAACAGATAAGACAACGAAAGAAAGTACAAATGTAAACATAACAGATAAGACAACGAGAGTAAGGACAAATGTAAACATAACAAATAAGACAACGAGAGTAGGGACAAATGTAAGCATAACATAAGACAACGAGAGTAAAGTACAAATGTAAACATAACAGATAAGAACAACGAGAGTAAGGACAAATGTAAACATAACAAATAAGACAACGAGAGTAGGGACAAATGTAAGCATAACAGATAAGACAACGAGAGTAAAGCACAAATATAAACATAAGAGATAAAAGAACGAGAGTAAGGACAAATGTAAACATAAGAGATAATAGAACAAGAGTAGGGACTAATATAAACATCCTCTTCATCTTCTCCTCTTTTGCATCTTCTCCTCCTCTTATTTATTCTTGTCTTGCTCTTCTTCTACCATCTTTTACTAGACATTACATGAAGATCGACCAGTACAGCCCGACTGTGAGAACATCTCTGTAATTTACCGCAAAGTTTGCTCGTCTCCTAAAACTTCCAACAACCCTGCCTACGGGAGACGAAACTAACCAATGCACAGCCTCCAACCTTCTCAACGAAATCAACTACTCAAAGTTTATCAGACAAACTGAGATGTGACAGGATTTGGGGTCGATGCCCGAGGATACAGACACACTTTTAAGTGCACTAGATAAACAAACACTTCAAACAAGGATACTTCTGGCGTGCTTTTCCTTCACGGGCGTCTCCTGGCTGTTGATGGCTTTATTCAGGGCGATTGTCTGAAACGAGAAAGAATGGACAACTTATGAAAACAATGCAAGTGACACGGAAACACTCAAACTGGATCAGGGATGTGGGGAGGGAGCAAACATAAGAAATGAAACTTGAAATGATGTGGGAGACAGTCGAGATGAAATATTGGCTCACATAGAGACACTATTGTTAGGATAATGGTGAGGGAGACAGTCGAGATGAAATATTGGCTCACATAGAGACACTATTGTTAGGATAATGTGTTGGAGACAGTCGAGATGAAATATTGGCTCACATAGAGTCACTATTGTTAGGATAATGGTGTGGGAGACAGTCGAGATGAAATATTGGCTCACATAGAGACACTATTGTTAGGATAATGGTGTGGGAGACAGTCGAGATGAAATATTGGCTCACATAGAGACACTATTGTTAGGATAATGGTGTGGGAGACAGTCGAGATGAAATATTGGCTCACATAGAGACACTATTGTTAGGATAATGGTGTGGGAGACAGTCGAGATGAAATATTGGCTCACATAGAGACACTATTGTTAGGATAATGGTGTGGGAGACAGTCGAGATGAAATATTGGCTCACATAGAGACACTATTGTTAGGATAATGGTGTGGGAGACAGTCGAGATGAAATATTGGCTCACATAGAGACACTATTGTTAGGATAATGGTGTGGGAGACAGTCGAGATGAAATATTGGCTCATAGAGACACTATTGTTAGGATAATGGTGTAGGAGACAGTCGAGATGAAATATTGGCTCACATAGAGACGCTATTGTTAGGATAATGGTGTGGGAGACAGTCGAGATGAAATATTAGCTCATAGAGACACTATTGTTAGGATAATGGGTGTGGGAGACAGTCGAGATGAAATATTGGCTCACATAGAGACACTATATGTTAGGATAATGCTGTGGGAGACAGTCGAGATGAAATATTGGCTCACATAGAGACACTATTGTTAGGATAATGGTGTGGGACACAGTCGAGATGAAATATTGGCTCACATAGAGACACTATTGTTAGGATAATGGTGTGGGAGACAGTCGAGATGAAATATTGGCTCACATAGAGACACTATTGTTAGGATAATGGTGTGGGAGACAGTCGAGATGAAATATTGGCTCACATAGAGACACTATTGTTAGGATAATGGTGTGGGAGACAGTCGAGATGAAATATTGGCTCACATAGAGACACTATTGTTAGGATAATGGTGTGGGAGACAGTCGAGATGAAATATTGGCTCATAGAGACATTATTGTTAGGATAATGGTGTAGGAGACAGTCGAGATGAAATATTGGCTCACATAGAGACGCTATTGTTAGGATAATGGTGTGGGAGACAGTCGAGATGAAATATTAGCTCATAGAGACACTATTGTTAGGATAATGGTGTGGGAGACAGTCGAGATGAATATTGGCTCACATAGAGACACTATTGTTAGGATAATGGTGTGGGAGACAGTCGAGATGAAATATTGGCTCACATAAGAGACACTATTGTTAGGATAATGGTGTAAGGAGTGTCAAGCGATAATTTAGTGATAACTTGATCCTATTTTGTGTTAAAAAGAATTCTTAAATGTTATGTAGATCCAGTCTTAACATATGGATGTGAATCATGGACAATAGGAAACAGACAAGAAAATCACTGGAGTCTGTAGAAATGTGGTTTTACATAAGAATGTTGAGAATACCATGGGCAGCTAAGAGGAGTAATGAAAATGTTCTGAAAGAGGCCAAAGCAAAAAAGAGAGCTAATTTCCAATATTAGGAAGAAACAATCATAATTTTTTGGCCATGAAATGAGAAGAGAACAGCTGGAATATATAGTATCAGTAGTATATCAGGAAGGATTTGACCCGCATTTGGACCGTAAATTAACAAAGATATATAGTAGGTGCGCGGCGCACCTAATGTACCGTAGGTGCAGGGGGAGTTAACCATGATAGCTCGTGTCGGGATGTTGACCTCTAGTCCCGGTGACCCCGGAAGTGACGTGTTTATGTCTGGTGTGTCCTGACTTTGGAGCTCTTGGTGTACTTGAGCGATAGTGATAGGGTAGTAGATTATACAACATCAGGTTTCTCATAATGAGGTTTCTTCTGGGCGCCTAATGTACTGTAGGCGCAGGGGAGTTAACTGTGACATTTCGTGTCGGGATGTTGACTGGGGGTGTCTGTCGCGTGACCTCGGCGCTCCGTATTTTAAAAATTCCGAATTATTTTTTAACTGTGACATTTCGTGTCGGGATGTTGACTGGGGTGTCTGTCGGTCGGCGTGACCTCGGCGCTCCGTATTTTAAAAATTCCGAATTATTTAAAAAAAACAGTCTCCATCTGATTTCGAACACGGTCTACGGCGTGCCAGGCCAGACACTTACCACTATGCTACAGGCGATCACAGAATTAGAGGCTGAATGAGACAGGTGAATCGTGATGCTTTTGTTGGTACCTGACAGCTAGCTAGTAGTAGAGAAAGATTGACCCGCATTTAGGCGCTAAATTAACGAAGATATATATAGGGCGGCGCCCCGCGCGCATAACGCGTGCGGCGCAGGGGGAGTTAACCGTGATATTTCATGTCGGGATACCCGGTGACCTCTCGTTGACCTCTCAACCTCTCGGCGCCATGGTCGGGGTGAGCTCTCGCCGTATGTATGTCATGTCGAGGTAGTAGACACGTATGTCATGTCATTGTAACAGTCATGTCAATGTAACAGTCATTTCGTTGTAATAGTCATTTCGTTGTAATAGTCATCTCGTTGTAACAGTCACGTGTGTCATGTCGTTTTATCAGAGACGTATGGTATGTCGTTGTAACAGTCATTTCGTTGTAATAGCCATCTCGTTGTAACAGTCACGTATGGCATGTCGTTTTATCAGACACGTATGGTATGTCGTTGTAACAGACATGTCGTTGTATCAGTCATGTCGATGTAGTAGACACGTATATCATGTCATTGTAACAGTCATGTCAATGTAACAGTCATGTCAATGTAACAGGCATTTCGTTGTAATAGTCATCTCGTTGTAACAGTCACGTATGTCATGTCGTTCTATCAGACACGTATGGTATGTCGTTGTAATACATGTCGTTGTATCAGTGATGTCGATGTAGTAGACACGTATGTCATGTCATTGTAACAGGCATGTCAATGTAACAGTCATGTCAATGTAACAGGCATTTCGTTGTAATAGTCATCTCGTTGTAACAGTCACGTATGTCATGTCGTTTTATCAGACACGTATGGCATGTCGTTGTAACAGACATGTCGTTGTATCAGTCATGTTGATGTAGTAGACACGTATGTCATGTCATTGTAACAGTCATGTCAATGTAAAAGTCATGTCAATGTAACAGTCATTTCGTTGTAATAGTCATCTCGTTGTAACAGTCACGTATGTCATGTCGTTTTTCAGACACGTATGGCATGTCGTTGTAACAGACATGTCGTTGTATCAGTCATGTTGATGTAGTAGACACGTATGTCATTGTAACAGTCATGTCAATGTAAAAGTCATGTCAATGTAACAGTCATTTCGTTGTAATAGTCATCTCGTTGTAACAGTCACGTATGTCATGTCGTTTTATCAGAGACGTATGGTATGTCGTTGTAACAGACATGTCGTTGCATCAGTCATGTCGATGTAGTAGACACGTATGTCATGTCGTTGTAACAGACACGTATGGTATGTCGTTGTAACAGACATGTCGTTGTATCATGCATGTCGATGTAGTAGACACGTATATCATGTCATTGTAACAGTCATGTCAATGTAACAGTCATGACAATGTAACAGGCATTTCGTTGTAATAGTCATCTCGTTGTAACAGTCACGTATGTCATGTCGTTTTATCAGACACGTATGGCATGTCGTTGTAACATACATGTCGTTGTATCAGTCATGTCGATGTAGTAGACACGTATGTCATGTCATTGTAACAGTCATGTCAATGTAACAGTCATGTCAATGTAACAGTCATTTCGTTGTAATAGTCATCTCGTTGTAACAGTCACGTATGTCATGTCGTTTTATCAGAGACGTAGGGTATGTCGTTGTAACAGACATGTCGTTGCATCAGTCATGTCGATGTAGTAGACACGTATGTCATGTCGTTGTAGCAGACACGTATGGTATATCGTTGTAACAGACATGTCGTTGTATCAGTCATGCCGATGTAGTAGACATGTATGGCATGTCAATGTAACAGTCATGTCAATGTAACAGTCATTTTCAATGTAACAGTCATTTCGTTGTAATAGTCATCTCGTTGTAACAGTCACGTATGTCATGTTGTTTTATCAGACACGTATTGTATATCGTTGTAACAGACATGTCGTTGTATCAGTCATGTCGATGTAGTTAGACATGTATGGCATGTCAATGTAACAGTCATGTCAATGTAACAGTCATTTTCAATGTAACAGTCATTTCGTTGTAATAGTCATCTCGTTGTAACAGTCACGTATGTCATGTTGTTTTATCAGAGACGTATGTTATGTCGTTGTAGCAGACATGTCGTTGTATCAGGCATGTCGATGTAGTAGACACGTATGTCATGTCATTGTAACAGTCATGTCAATGTAACAGTCATTTCGTTGTAATAGTCATCTCTTTGTAACAGACACGTATGTCATGTCGTTTTATCAGACACGTATGGTATGTCGTTGTAACAGACATGTCGTTGTATCAGGCATGTCGATGTAGTAGACACGTATGTCATGTCATTGTAACAATCATGTCAATGTAACAGTCATGTCAATGTAACAGTCATTTCGTTGTAATAGTCATCTCGTTGTAACAGTCACAGATGGCATGTCGTTTTATCAGACACGTATGGTATGTCGTTGTAACAGACATGTCGTTGCATCAGTCATGTCGATGTAGTAGATACGTATGTCATGTCATTGTAACAGTCATGTCAATGTAACAGTCTTGTCAATGTAACAGTCATTTCGTTGTAATAGTCATCTCGTTGTAACAGGCACGTATCTCATGTCGTTTTATCAGAGACGTATGGTATGTCGTTGTAACAGACATGTCGTTGTATCAGTCATATCGATGTAGTAGACACGTATGTCATGTCATTGTAACAGTCCTGTCAATGTAACAGTCATGTCAATGTAACAGTCATTTCGTTGTAATAGTCATCTCGTTGTAACAGTCACGTATGGCATGTCGTTTTATCAGACACGTATGGCATGTCGTTGTAACAGACATGTCGTTGTATCAGTCATGTCGACGTAGTAGACACGTATGTCATGTCATTGTAACAGTCATGTCAATGTAACAGTCATGTCAATGTAACAGTCATTTCGTTGTAATAGTCATCTCGTTGTAACAGTCACGTATGTCATGTCGTTTTATCAGAGACGTATGGTTTGTCGTTGTAACAGACATGTCGTTGCATCAGGCATGTCGATGTAGTAGACACGTATGTCATGTCATTGTAACAGTCATGTCAATGTAACAGTCATGTCAATGTAACAGTCATTTCGTTGTAATAGTCATCTCGTTGTAACAGTCACGTATGTCATGTCGTTTTATCAGAGACGTATGGTTTGTCGTTGTAACAGACATGTCGTTGCATCAGGCATGTCGATGTAGTAGACACGTATGTCATGTCGTTGTATGGTATGTCGTTGTAACAGACATGTCGTTGTATCAGGCATGTCGATGTAGTAGACACGTATGTCATGTCATTGTAACAGTCATGTCAATGTAACAGTCATGACAATGTAACAGTCATGTCAATGTAACAGACATGTCAATGTAACAGTCATGACAATGTAACAGACATGTCGTTGCATCAGGCATCTCGATGTAGTAGACACGTATGTCATGTCGTTGTAACAGACACGTATGGTATGTCGTTGTAACAGACATGTCGTTGAATCAGGCATGTCGATGTAGTAGACACCTATGTCATGTCATTGTAACAGTCATGTCAATGTAACAGTCATGACAATGTAACAGGCATTTCGTTGTAATAGTCATCTCGTTGTAACAGTCACGTATGTCATGTCGTTTTATCAGACACTTATGGTATATCGTTGTAACAGACATGTCGTTGTATCAGGCATGTCGATGTAGTAGACACGTATGGCATGTCATTGTAACAGTCATGTCAATGTAACAGTCATGTCAATGTAACAGTCATTGCGTTGTAATAGTAATCTCGTTGTAACAGGCACGTATGTCATGTTGTTTTATCAGAGACGTATGGTATGTCGTTGTAACAGACATGTCGTTGTAGCAGGCATGTCGATGTAGTAGACACCTATGTCATGTCATTGTAACAGTCATGTCAATGTAACAGTCATTTCGTTGTAATAGTCATCTCGTTGTAACAGACACGTATGTCATGTCGTTTTTATCAGACACGTATGGTATGGCATTGTAACAGACATGTCGTTGTATCAGTCATGTCGATGTAGTAGACACGTATGTCATATCATTGTAACAGTCATGTCAATGTAACAGTCATGTCATGTAACAGTCATTTCGTTGTAATAGTCATCTCGTTGTAACAGTCACGTATGATATGTCGTTGTAACAGACATGTCGTTGTATCAGTCATGTCGATGTAGTAGACACGTATGTCATATCATTGTAACAGTCATGTCAATGTAACAGTCATGTCAATATAACAGTCATTTCGTTGTAATAGTCATCTCGTTGTAACAGTCACGTATGTCATGTCGTTTTATCAGAGACGTATGGTATGTCGTTGTAACAGACATGTCGTTGTATCAGTCATGTCGATGTAGTAGACACGTATGTCATGTCATTGTAACAGTCATGTCAATGTAACAGTCATTTCGTTGTAATAGTCGGCTCGTTGTAACAGACACGTTGGTCACCAGTACAATGAGTATTCTGTTATTGGATCATAGGTCACAATCTATTTTTAGTAACTAATCAGGTATTGCATCAGAGATCAAAATCTATTTTTAGTAACTCAACATCCGATTATACTGGAACTGAGTAACACCATCTCTTTTTTGCTCCAGCATTGAAATCTGAAATTTTCACAAAAAGAGATGGTGTTACTCAGCTCCCCTATAATGGGGATGTTGAGCTACTAAAAATAGATTTTGATCTCTGATGCAATACCTGATTAGTTACTAAAAATAGATTGTGACCTATGATCCAATAACAGAATACTCATTGTACTGGTGACCAACGTGTCTGTTACAACGAGCCGACTATTACAACCAAATGACTGTTACATTGACATGACTGTTACAATGACATGACATACGTGTCTACTACATCGACATGACTGATACAACGACATGTCTGTTACAACGACATACCATACGTCTCTGATAAAACGACATGACATACGTGACTGTTACAACGAGATGACTATTACAACGAAATGACTGTTACATTGACATGACTGTTACATTGACATGACTGTTACAATGACATGACATACGTGTCTACTACATCGACATGACTGATACAACGACATGTCTGTTACAATGACATACCATACGTGTCTGATAAAACGACATGACATACGTGTCTGTTACAGCGAGATGACTATTACAACGAAATGACTGTTACATTGACATGACTGTTACAATGACATGACATAGGTGTCTACTACATCGACATGCCTGCTACAACGACATGTCTGTTACAACGAGATGACTATTACAACGCAATGACTGTTACATTGACATGACTGTTACATTGACATGACTGTTACAACGACATGACATACGTGTCTACTACATCGACATGACTGATACAACGACATGTCTGTTACAACGACATACCATACGTCTCTGATAAAAAAACATGACATACGTGCCTGTTACAACGAGATTACTATTACAACGCAATGACTGTTACATTGACATGACTGTTACATTGACATGACTGTTACAATGACATGCCATACGTGTCTACTACATCGACATGCCTGATACAACGACATGTCTGTTACAACAATATACCATACGTGTCTGATAAAACGACATGACATACGTGACTGTTACAACGAGATGACTATTACAACGAAATGCCTGTTACATTGTCATGACTGTTACATTGACATGACTGTTACAATGACATGACATAGGTGTCTACTACATCGACATGCCTGATTCAACGACATGTCTGTTACAACGACATACCATACGTGTCTGTTACAACGACATGCCATACGTGTCTACTACATCGAGATGACTGATGCAACGACATGTCTGTTACAACGACATGTCATACGTATCTGATAAAACGACATGACATACGTGACTGTTACAACGAGATGACTATTACAACGAAATGCCTGTTACATTGTCATGACTGTTACATTGACATGACTGTTACAATGACATGACATACGTGTCTACTACATCGACATGCCTGATACAACGACATGTCTGTTACAACGACATACCATACAACGACATGACATACGTGTCTACTACATCGACATGCCTGATGCAACGACATGTCTGTTACAACGACATACCATACGTCTCTGATAAAACGACATGACATACGTGACTGTTACAACGAGATGACTATTACAACGAAATGACTGTTACATTGACATGACTGTTACATTGACATGACTGTTACAATGACATGACATACGTGTCTACTACGTCGACATGACTGATACAACGACATGTCTGTTACAACGACATGCCATACGTGTCTGATAAAACGACATGCCATACGTGACTGCTACAACGAGATGACTATTACACGAAATGACTGTTACATTGACATGACTGTTACATTGACAGGACTGTTACAATGACATGACATACGTGTCTACTACATCGATATGACTGATACAACGACATGTCTGTTACAACGACATACCATACGTCTCTGATAAAACGACATGACATACGTGCCTGTTACAACGAGATGACTATTACAACGAAATGACTGTTACATTGACAAGACTGTTACATTGACATGACTGTTACAATGACATGACATACGTATCTACTACATCGACATGACTGATACAACGACATGTCTGTTACAACGACATACCATACGTGTCTGATAAAACGACATGCCATCTGTGACTGTTACAACGAGATGACTATTACAACGAAATGACTGTTACATTGACATGACTGTTACATTGACATGATTGTTACAATGACATGACATACGTGTCTACTACATCGACATGCCTGATACAACGACATGTCTGTTACAACGACATACCATACGTGTCTGATAAAACGACATGACATACGTGTCTGTTACAACGAGATGACTATTACAACGAAATGACTGTTACATTGAAAATGACTGTTACATTGACATGACTGTTACATTGACATGCCATACATGTCTACTACATCGACATGACTGATACAACGACATGTCTGTTACAACGATATACAATACGTGTCTGATAAAACAACATGACATACGTGACTGTTACAACGAGATGACTATTACAACGAAATGACTGTTACATTGAAAATGACTGTTACATTGACATGACTGTTACATTGACATGCCATACATGTCTACTACATCGACATGACTGATACAACGACATGACATACGTGACTGTTACAACGAGATGACTATTACAACGAAATGCCTGTTACATTGTCATGACTGTTACATTGACATGACTGTTACAATGACATGACATACGTGTCTACTACATCAACATGCCTGATACAACGACATGTCTGTTACAACGACATACCATACGTGTCTGCTACAACGACATGACTGATGCAACGACATGTCTGTTACAACGACATACCCTACGTCTCTGATAAAACGACATACCATACGTGTCTGCTACAACGACATGACATATGTGTCTACTACATCGACATGACTGATGCAACGACATGTCTGTTACAACGACATACCCTACGTCTCTGATAAAACGACATGACATACGTGACTGTTAAAACGAGATGACTATTACAACGAAATGACTGTTACATTGACATGACTGTTACATTGACATGACTTACAATGACATGACATACGTGTCTACTACATCGACATGACTGATACAACGACATGCCATACGTGTCTGATAAAACGACATGACATACGTGACTGTTACAACGAGATGACTATTACAACGAAATGCCTGTTACATTGTCATGACTGTTACATTCGTTCGTTCGTTCGTTCGCTTTCGTCAGCTTTGACCTCTGACGAAGTCCCACCCACTCAATTTTGTGGGACTGAATTTGCGTGTAAAGTCTGTTTTATCCCATTACAGGATGCCCCTCGCCATGCAGGCAGATTTACTCCGACTTCAGAGGTACTAATTTTTAGGGAATTAGTAAAACCCAGGTGTCCTCGCCAGGGTACGAACCCCGGCTGTTGCCGTGGTAAGCCAACCGCCTATCGATTGCGCTAACCGGACACCCACTGTTACATTGACATGACTGTTACAATGACATGATATACGTGTCTACTACATCGACATGCATGATACAACGCATGTCTGTTACAACGACATACCATACGTGTCTGTTACAACGACATGACATACGTGTCTACTACATCGACATGACTGATGCAACGACATGTCTGTTACAACGACATACCATACGTCTCTGATAAAACGACATGACATACGTGACTGTTACAACGAGATGACTATTACAACGAAATGACTGTTACATTGACATGACTTTTACATTGACATGACTGTTACAATGACATACGTGTCTACTACATCAACATGACTGATACAACGACATGTCTGTTACAACGACATGCCATACGTGTCTGATAAAACGACATGACATACGTGACTGTTACAACGAGATGACTATTACAACGAAATGACTGTTACATTGACATGACTTTTACATTGACATGACTGTTACAATGACATGACATACGTGTCTACTACTACATCAACATGACTGATACAACGACATGTCTGTTACAACGACATGCCATACGTGTCTGATAAACGACATGACATACGTGACTGTTACAACGAGATGACTATTACAACGAAATGCCTGTTACATTTACATGACTGTTACATTGACATGCCTGTTACAATGACATGACATACGTGTCTACTACCTCGACATGACATACATACGGCGAGAGCTCACCCCGACCATGGCGCCGAGAGGTTGAGAGGTCAACGAGAGGTCACCGGGTATCCCGACATGAAATATCACGGTTAACTCCCCCTGCGCCGCACGCGTTATGCGCGCGGGGCGCCGCCCTATATATCTTCGTTAATTTAGCGCCTAAATGCGGGTCAATCTTTCTCTACTACTAGCTAGCTGTCAGGTACCACAAAAGCATCACGATTCACCTGTCTCATTCAGCCTCTAATTCTGTGATCGCCTGTAGCATAGTGGTAAGTGTCTGGCCTGGCACGCCGTAGACCCGTGTTCGAAATCAGATGGAGACTGTTTTTTTTAAATAATTCGGAATTTTTAAAATACGGAGCGCCGAGGTCACGCCGACAGACACCCCCAGTCAACATCCCGACTACAGTACATTAGGCGCCCAGAAGAAACCTCATTATGAGAAACCTGATGTTGTATAATCTACTACCCTATCACTATCGCTCAAGTACACCAAGAGCTCCAAAGTCAGGACACACCAGACATAAACACGTCACTTCCGGGGTCACCGGGACTAGAGGTCAACATCCCGACACGAGCTATCATGGTTAACTCCCCCTGCACCTACGGTACATTAGGTGCGCCGCGCACCTACTATATATCTTTGTTAATTTACGGTCCAAATGCGGGTCAAATCCTTCCTGATATACTACTAGTATCAACTGGAAAAAATGAGGGACGAAGAGATAGAGGGAAGCAAGAGAAAGATACTAGACAGCTTAAGAGCATGGCTTAGCAGAAGGTCAACAACAGAAATGATAAATAACTGTCGAAATCGAAAGTTGTGGAGAGACATGATCACCAACGCCAGCAGGCCCGGTACTCGATGATGATGATGATGATGATGTTGTGTTTAACTTATTGTAAGTTGGAGCTCTTGCCCTTCCCTAACCACTATCATGCGCTATTATTGCTGCATTTCCCTGATAAGTTTGTATTTTGATATACATTCTGTAGTGGTGTTTTGTAACAGATAAGACAACAAGAGGAACGACAAATGTAAACATAACAGATAAGACAACAAGAGGAACGACAATGTAAACATAACAGATAAGACAACAAGAGGAACGACAAATGTAAACATAACAGATAAGACAACAAGAGGAACGACAAATGTAAACATAACAGATAAGACAACAAGAGGAACGACAAATGTAAACATAACAGATAAGACAACTAGAGGAACGACAAATGTAAACATAACAGATAAGACAACGAGAGGAACGACAAATGTAAACATAACAGATAAGACAACAAGAGGAACGACAAATGTAAACATAACAGATAAGACAACAAGAGGAACGACAAATGTAAACATAACAGATAAGACAACTAGAGGAACGACAAATGTAAACATAACAGATAAGACAACGAGAGGAACGACAAATGTAAACATAACATAAAGACAACGAGAGGAACGACAAATGTAAACATAACAGATAAGACAACTAGAGGAACGACAAATGTAAACATAACAGATAAGACAACGAGAGGAACGACAAATGTAAACATAACAGATAAGACAACAAGAGGAACGACAAATGTAAACATAACAGATAAGACAACAAGAGGAACGACAAATGTAAACATAACAGATAAGACAACGAGAGGAACGACAAATGTAAACATAACAGATAAGACAACTAGAGGAACGACAAATGTAAACATAACAGATAAGACAACGAGAGGAACGACAAATGTAAACATAACAGATAAGACAACAAGAGGAACGACAAATGTAAACATAACAGATAAGACACAAGAGGAACGACAAATGTAAACATAACAGATAAGACAACTAGAGGAACGACAAATGTAAACATAACAGATAAGACAACGAGAGGAACGACAAATGTAAACATAACAGATAAGACAACGAGAGGAACGACAAATGTAAACATAACAGATAAGACAACTAGAGGAACGACAAATGTAAACATAACAGATAAGACAACGAGAGGAACGACAAATGTAAACATAACAGATAAGACAACGAGAGGAACGACAAATGTAAACATAACAGATAAGACAACTAGAGGAACGACAAATGTAAACATACAAATAAGACAACGAGAGGAACGACAAATGTAAACATAACAGATAAGACAACGAGAGGAACGACAAATGTAACATAACAGATAAGACAACGAGAGGAAGAACGACAAATGTAAACATAACAGATAAGACAACGAGAGGAACGACAAATGTAAACATAACAGATAAGACAACGAGAGGAACGACAAATGTAACATAACAGATAAGACAACGAGAGGAACGACAAATGTAAACATAACAGATAAGACAACGAGAGGAACGACAAATGTAAACATAACAGATAAGTCAACTAGAGGAACGACAAATGTAAACATAACAGATAAGACAACGAGAGGAACGACAAATGTAAACATAACAGATAAGACAACGAGAGGAACGACAAATGTAAACATAACAGATAAGACAACGAGAGTAGAGACAAATGTAAACATAACAGACAAAAAACGAGATTTTTTTCCTGTTAACCCGGATAGGGTAGGGCTGAATACTTGCGTTGCAGACAAACATTTAGGACGAAACAGCACGAATAGTAGTTTCCAGTGGTTTAGGCTGGAGACAAATAATAATAAATGAATATTATTATAGAGGGAAACTTTCGAGGCGATCTTAACAGGAAAAAAATACAGATACACTATGTATTTCCTAGCTGTGATCGCGGCCTTATGCTATAGTATGAGAACACCTGCGCGAAAAAACATTGCCTACGAAGCTAATTGTTTTAGTTAGCTGAGTGGCAGTGTTCCCTAGCGTTTGGCTTTTCGTGGCAAGGCGCTGTGCCACTGAGTACGGGTTTGATCCTGCTTTGGTCCATATTTGTTTCTGTTGTTGATTATTTGTCAATTTTTTCCCAAATGCTGTAAACATACCTCTTCCTCTGAATTGATTCGCCTTTTTATAAAGCTCGACACGTATTCCTGTTTCGATTCGTCGCTTATCCGTTTGTTTTAAATGTATTCTTGCCAGCTTGTTTGAGATCCTACGTAGACATTAGTTTTCAAGTGTATTTAATTTCCTATCTTAAGTTTTCCTACATACCTGTCTTCTATGATACATTCCATAGTGGTGATTTATCGACAACCATGTCCTTGAGATCCTACGTAGACATTAGTTTCAAGTGTATTTAATTTCTATCTTAAGTTTTCCTACATACCTGTCTTCTATGATACATTCCATAGTGGTGATTTATCGACAACTATGTCCTTGAGATCCTACGTAGACATTAGTTTTCAAGTGCATTTAATTTCCTATCTTAAGTTTTCCTACATACCTGTCTTCTATGATACATTCCATAGTGGTGATTTATCGACAACCATGTCCTTGAGATCCTACGTAGACATTAGTTTTCAAGTGTATTTAATTTCCTATCTTAAGTTTTCCTACATACCTGTCTTCTATGATACATTCCATAGTGGTGATTTATCGACAATTATGTCCTTGAGATCCTACGTAGACATTAGTTTTCAAGTGCATTTAATTTCCTATCTTAAGTTTTCTTACATACCTGTCTTCTATGATACATTCCATAGCGGTGATTTATCGACAATTATGTACTTGAGATCCTACGTAGACATTAGTTTTCAAGTGCATTTAATTTCCTATCTAAGTTTTCCTACATACCTGTCTTCTATGATACATTCCATAGTGGTGATTTATCGACAATTATGTCCTGTTGTCGGAGAGGTTCTTATATACTACACATATTTTATTATGCATTCTGTATCATCACGTAGTACATGCACTGATGTTCTACAGAGCTTCAATCAAAGCTTAACAATCTTCGGTCGACCGAGCTGGAAGAAAAAAATACACTGGTCTCATCGTCTCCAAACACTTAATCTTGTACGTAGTACATCAGCAATCACAAAACATATAGACAGGAGTCCTATTTGTTTTAGTTATAAATCCAGCGGTATGTGAGCTGATACCACATGACCTAACGCCGTGTATTGATATCTGCAAATATTCCCCTCGTAGATCTGTAAAAGGTGTTCCATTAATCAAGTCTTTGAGGAACTAGATTGCTCAGATATCAGTGAGCTTTGGACAGTCAGGTAGATGATGTTCTACTGTTTCTTGTGGGTGGTCACCGTCACCTTTCAGGTGGGACAAACAATAATTGCCTCAAATGGCATTTGAACTTAAAATCTACAAGTACCACAAGGTCATCGGAGGCTCTGCTTTACAAGGGGAGACAACTATTTGTTGTAGTTATACGACTACTGCCTTGACAAATGACTACAAACGACTGCTGCCTTGAAGACAGGGCATGTGCTACGCAATCTGCTAATAAGTGAATGAAAAATCAGACTAGAACACACGTTGCAAACCGCAGTGCAATGGTTTCTCGCTAATAAGTGCATGAAGAAGAGGAGATGATGAAGGAGCAGGAAAAAGCGGAAGAAGAAGAAGAAAAAAGTAAGAGAAGAACACGACGAAAGGGAAAAAAGAAAAAATTAGAATTTAAAAAAATTAAGAAGAACGGGAAAGAAGAAAACAACAAAGAAGAAACGATGAAGAAGAAAGAAGACGAAGAAGAACGAGGATGAAGAAATAGAAGGAAGAAGAAAGAGGAGCGAGAAAAAATAAGAGAGGAAGTAGGAGAAAAAGGAAGAATTTTAAAAAAAGAATAAAACGGACGAAAAAAAATAAGAAAAAATAGGGGAAAGAAGGTGAAAAAAGGAAGAAGGAGAAAAAAGAAATACGAAAAAAAAAAGAAAGAAGAAAATAGAAAGGAAGGAGAAGAATTATTAATCAGGCTGGACGGCACAGTGCAATGCTTTCCTTTAATATGTATGACGACAACGAATTATTTTAAGTAAAGACAAGAGCTATAAAGAATATAATTGTTACCTGTAACCAGGAGTGCTAGAGCAGTGAAGTGATGATAACTGGGCCACAGTAGGAGCAGACGAATTGGACAACGTGACGAGGTAGATTAGAATCGATTTTTACCGAGGACACGCGCGAGGGTCTGACGTCATGCTGGGAAGTCACTTAACAGATGCAGTTTTGAAATAGGAGAGGGAAGGAGGGAAACAGGTCTTCTTCTTCTTCTTTCCTTCCTCATTTGCCTTTCAGCGTCGAGGGGAGATATAATTTGCGGTCTTTTGCTCTTCTGTTCGCCTCAGCTGCTGTTATGTTTCCTAGTGCTTCTAATATTCCATCGATCCATCTTTTTCGTGTTCGACCCTTGGGTCTGGTGTTCTCACGTTTGTTGAAGGCTCGGGTTGTGTTGTGTTTTGTTCTTTCTGCCCTGTCACGTGGCCAAACCATTTTATCTGTTGTTTCCTTATATATTCTATGGCGGGGCTATTCCTAGCTTTTTTTCTCAGTTCTTCATTTCTGATCTTGTCTCTCAGACTATTTCCTGTCATTCGTCTAATACATTTCATCTCTGTAGAGGTTATTTTTCTTTTTGTTCTTGCATCTAGGGTCCAGGTCTGCATTGGTAGCACAACGTTGGGATGAAATTGTATTGTATAGTGCTCGTTTGCCTCCAGAGTTATTTCCTTGTTGGACAATAGTGGTGATAACTGCCCAACGATTTGACAAGCTTTGTTGCATCTTGAATCTATCTATGCTGTTTGAGATTATCGTTTGTCATTAGACTTCCTAGGTAGTTTGAATTCCTCTACTTGTTTTAGTTGTCTGCCTTCTATAGTTATGTTGATGTTCTGTTTTATTTTTGGCGACATTCATGACTTCTGTTTTGTTGATGTTCATGTTGTATTTTGTGCCTGAGAATTGTTGAGTTTTGTTTAAGTGTTCTTGTAGGTCTTCTATTGTTTCATGTATTAGTGCCTGATCGTCTGCAAATAAAAGCTCGTTGATCTCCTCTGTCTCTGATGGTTTGGCTAGCTTGCATATATGGTCCATGTATGTAATAAACAGTAGGGGGGATAGTACGCACCCCTGTCTTACACCTGATCTAACTTCGAAGTGGTCTTTGTAGCACTGCTGCTGTTCTGACACTGAATCTGCTGTTGACGTAGAACCTAAGAACGGGATCTAGCATTTTATAGTCTGTATCCGGTAGGACTAACACGCACTCGAATTCCAAACCTTAAGATCAAGAATAATTTTTTTTGTACTACACTGGATGGACCGTAGGGTGACGGTTCACGTGTTCGCTGGAACCATAACAACAATAATATACGGGATTCGAATCTGATACTTTTGAATGCACCCTAACCTCAACGCTACTGTGAAGCTATCCTAAGCATATGCAAATCAGCCATGAATCTTCATTTTCTTCAAAGTCACCTAATGGATACACTTAAAACGCCCGTTTTTAAAATGGTATAAATAGGTGTATATGCGCTGTGTTTTGGTGTATAGGAATCTGTGCTGTTTGGGCTTTACTGTCGAACAGTCCGACTTCAGTATTGAATTTGTCATACTGGGCTGGCTTTCTCTGCTTCGATCACAACTTGCGTGACAGGATTGGTCAGTCTGTTGTTGGACCTACAGTGGAGGTGGGTGAGGACCGCGGGACAAGACTGGTCAGTCTGTTGTTGGACCTACCAGTGGGAGGCGGTGAGGACAGCGGGACAAGACTGTCAGTCTGTTGTTGGACCTACCAGTGGGAGGCGGTGAGGACCGCGGGACAAGACTGGTCAGTCTGTTGTTAGACCTACCACTGGGAGGTGGTGAGGACCGCGGACAAGACTGGTCAGTCTGTTAGACCTACCACTGGGAGGTGGTGAGGACCGCGGGACAAGACTGGTCAGTCTGTTGTTAGATCTACCACTGGGAGGCGGTGAGGACCCGGGACAAGACTGGTCAGTCTTTGCTAGACCTACCACTGGAGGCGGTGAGGACCGCGTGACAAGACTGGTCAGTCTGTTGTTAGACCTACCACTGGGAGGCGGTGAGGACCGTGGGACAAGACTGGTCAGTCTGTTAGACCTACCGCTGAGAGGTGGTGAGGACCGTGGGACAAGACTGGCCAGTCTGTTAGACCTACCACTGGGAGGTGGTGAGGACCGTG